>JAAWXA010000032.1:7053042-7108700 GCA_038090715.1 Florisuga fusca
CGGGGTGGGGCGGGCCGTAATGATAAATAGGTAAAATTACTGTTTCATTAAAAAGTTGTGTAGTTTAGTTTCCAAGCCATAAGTCTCTTTCCCTCACTCTCTCTCCTTTCCTTATCAGGGAGGAGAGGGGGATTAATAGAAAACATCTGTTACTCGGTTTACTTGCCGGGCCAGTGTTAAACCCTGACAGCAGCAAACAAGGGCGAGCTATGGCTCTTTGCTAGCATGGGCACTTGCAGCTAAAGGCCTTACCCTACAACACTACAACAAAATTCCAACAGACTTGCACTGGGAAAGACAGCACTGGCAAGAAGAAGTTCTCAGTTATCTCCTGAAGACCACCACAGTGACAGTAAAAATAAAACTGTCGAGTTATGTTAAATGCAATAACATTCCCTTTTGAATCTCTCAGCAGAAATACAGAAAGAGCAGGGTGTATGAGCTGGGCATGGGGGGTGGGTATCCCAAGGAGCACAAGTGCAATAGGAAACAGAATAAGACCTGAAGTTATTGGCTTGTTAACAATGCCCTACAGGAAAGAACTTTCTGTCTAGTAAGCAGCAGAAGCACAGATTCTCAATATGACCTGAAGCCTGTTTAATTCAGCTTCTTTGGGAGAAGGGCTCTTGATTCCTCCCTTTCTTTGTCACTTACAGAATTTGGGCACTGAAGTGCTAACTATTATATGGTTGAACATGAAAAATGAAGACTTTTTTTCAAGCTTCATTAACATACAGTTGCAAAAAAGCAGCCTCAGTTGATTTTCCAGGATCCACAGTCTCCAGCAAATTTTGTTGCTGAAAGTACTAAGATACATTTTTGAAAAGAAAGAACAGTTTCACAAAATATTTTGTGTGATTCAAAATGGAGACCTCAGTATAGATCAGAATTCTCAACATTAATTCTTCAGAACAGTTCCATTTGGGCCTTTATGCTATGTTTGACACTAACCATATGCCTGCAAGTTCATCACCACCAGCACTTTAAAAGAAATTGGCTAACAATGCAGTTTATATTTTGCCTTTCCAGATCACAACAGCTTCCAGAGATTTAAACCAGACTGCCTCTTTCTTTCTGAATGTATTTTCTGAATTCATGATATTTTTCCTATCTATCCTAAACAGCAATTATAGAAGATATAGTCACATGCAACAAAATTTCTTTGTGATTAGGAGGATCCTACAGCAGATACACACCAACACTGTAACAAATTCCTAATCTTATTTTTCATGAAATAACCAACAAAAGTGTATGACTTAAACTGGGACCTATGACTGGACTGGAAAATAACCATTATAGTATTAGATCATATTTGATCACATACCGTACCATATTAGAAAATCTGTATACCCTAAAATAGCCACACAAATTAAAAAGTATATGGTTATTATGAGAATAATGTTTCTGCATCCTGCATAACTCCGACTGCCTCTCCTTCCACAGTATATAAAGTGTTCATTAATAGACATTTTCTAAACAAAAAGTATTGCAAGCCTCAATCTAATACAAAAAGCAGAAACAGAAATGATCTGCAACTTCAAAATCAGCATCTTCTGGTTATTAAACTGAAGCAAATGTTTGTCTTACAAACAAGCATTTATACTTCATGTTTCTGTGCAGCCCTGGCTACGCATACCAAGTGGTTTTATTTAGATATGAGTCATATTTGTAATAAGAAAAAGGAATCAAAAAACCAGTCATTTTTTGCTGAGTATGATTGTGAGAAACCAACTGAAAATAGATGAAATGTACTCCTAACAATCCAAGGTACTGGTGTATTAATTAATTTTTATTCTGAAGGTGCTATTTTTGGCAACTTATCTCATTCTTCATAGGTGTTTGCACTCCATCAGTGAAACAATTGCCCTGTCACCAACACAGATAGCTCACTGAAAGAATGATGCTATCAATGCAAGTCATGATATCTCATGTTTCTTAATCAATAGTAATTAGCAAAACATTTCTAACATACTAGCAAAATGAGAACTGATAAGTTTAAATGAAAGCCTCACTACCAGATGCAATGTGCATCTTGAGAAGTGGATATAAACAGCAAATATTATAATTACTGTGCAATTTACGTTCTTGCACACAAGTTTCCCAGATACAAGGTGGCACCAAACATGATGCCTTCACACACTATAATTCTGATTTAGAAATGACTAGGAAAGAAGGTGTTACATACTCAACAGAGCTTTGCTTTATGTGAATGCACAGAGAGAGAGCTGATTACTTCAATAACTCCTTCATTTTCACTTCTCTACAGCCTTCTAATCCTTTCATCCATATGGATTCTACACTTGAAAGTTGGAGCAGGCAGGGTAAAGATAAGGAAGCCTGCACCTGAATATGCTGGTTATAGTGGTGCAGTCCAGACTCTTCACCCTTGGGAGCCCTACCCCTTGGGAGGTAAAATGCAGCAGTGAAGATTTCGAAGGAAGTCTTTGTAGCTAAGTAAGACTGATTGCACCACATTTGCATGAAGTAAAATGCAAATAAATTAATGTATTTTAGCTGCAAGACAATGAGTTTAAGGCTCCTTAGCTTTTGAACCTAATGTATATGCTATGGCAATGAGAGGGAGCAGCAGGCATGAAGTACTACAAAGGTACTTGTACCCTTACTGCCCAGAATGGATCTGCATTTTGGTCTTTATCCAAAGATCACATGTTCAGCAAAAGCCTTTTCATAAAACAAGATGTTCAAACAAAAGTATCACCTCTAAGACAAGCAGAATGATCCTTTCTGCTCCAATAAGCATTGGAAAGACTTTATCTAGAAGTCTGCCTCTGCTTTTGGCAACCACCTTCACAGACAGAAACTTAAAGGAGAGAGAATTGTTCAGGGAATGGTAGCAATGACAAGAAACAATGGGAAATAACATGTTTAAGCTGAGGAAGAGGATATAAAAGACAGACTTGATAACAGTCTGCCAATAAGCAAACACCTCCTGAAATTAACCCCTCCTTCATGGAAGGCAGCATCAGGAGTAAGAGTGAAGCACAATAGATTTTGCCTAATAATTAGGGAAAAAATATCTAATAATAAGGATGATTAAATGCAGGATAGTTAAATATAGTCATCTCCTCTCTGGAAGTTTACAAAGATGGATGTTAAAATCTATCAGGAATGACAGAAGCATGGTTGATCCTGTTTGGGGCCGAGGAATGAATTAGACAACCTCTGGGAGCCTGGCTCTTGGGTCTCTACTTGAAATACCGACAAACGGGGTCTCAAAAACGTGGATGTCTCAAAGCACTACAACAGACTTCAGGACTAAACATGAGGAAGAGGGGCCATACAGGATCCTAGAATTTTGGGGAGAAATACTGTGTAAATCGGTGGGTTGAAATTTTCAGTTGTAGAGAGAGAAATCAGTGATGGACCTTGGGACAGAAAGAACATAAAAGCCTCAACCATGAAAAAAGTTTTGGATTAGCAGGATTGTCTCAGGTTCACAGCACTGGCTGGTGTGTGAGAAAGCTTCAAGCTGCTGTTAAAAAGCAATTTCTGTAATTTTCCATTATAATTTCTTCAGTAGCATTTTTCTCTATTAAAATACTATCTGCTGTTTAATTAAACACCTTAGTATAATCAATGCACAAAAGCATATGCCCCTGATATTGATTAAAGCTTTCTTTGAAAACTCCTCCTAGCTCTTTTATCACAGTCTGTAGAGAGATGGTATTTTCTAGAACAAAACAGAACTGCATAGCAAGTGTGAAAATGTGACAGAATAAAGGCACAAAATATGTAACTGTTTAGCTGAGGATGTTGAAACAAAGAATGTTCAGAAGGAGAATAATGTGACAGGTAATTTACAGTGATCTGATGGAAGCTGACTGGATGCCAAATAACCTGTTGTAATCACAGGGTTTTGTTGGGTTTTCTTGGGTTTGGTTTTGTTTTGTTTTTTCCCTCCAGATACTTTGAGTCTCTTTTTTTCAAAGCTGTCTGCAATTGATGCATTAGAATAGTTATAAGATTACCTGCCAGGGATGAAATGGGATGAGCACTGACATTTAGGTTTTTAGGACCATTTAGGAGTGCTTGATCATTCCCATACCAATCAAGTATAAAAATTATGAGCCTCCAATGTGGATAACAGTGAAGTCGAGGCAGCTTTTGTGCAGTTTTCCTCTTTTTGGGTGTAATTCCCTAAATGACAAAAATTAAATAAATGTAGGGATGAATTGAAAGATTTTTTTGAAGGAAAATCAAAATATTGCAGGCTCTCAATAATGAAAGCAATGGAAGAATTTTGGTGAATTCTACATGCATTAGATGGGAATTAAAAATTTGTTTGGTTTCGTTTTTTTTTTTTTGTTTCCCCAAGTGAGTATGCAAATATTAACATGAGTAACAAAAAATGTCTTAGGTCAGTCATACCAGGCTGATATCTCCTTTGAATTAAAGAAACCACTTTTTAGGAAATCAAGTTACCAACATTAAGAATGATGCAAAATTGTTAATTTTTCCATATCTACCAAAACCCTTCTAATTTTATACAGCAATTGAGAAAAGTCTTGTATGTAAGCCAATAGAAGCAAAACGAACCCACAGCCTTTATATTTCTTGTCTATGAGCAGACTGTAACAAATTAAGCCAGGCATAATTTAGCATATCCAGAGAACTGGAAAGTGACATTATTCTATGTATTTTAGCTCTAATTTCTCTAAAGGTGAGATGGTGATTAGAGTTTAGATTTATTCCTCCATATTATTTTAGAATGCACAATAGCTTAAATTAATTTCAAGTCAATTATAAGAGAAGGAAGTTACAAGATCTGTTAAACTTTGATCTACCTGATGAACTTCTGCAATTGCAGGGGACAAATTTTTTAGAGAAAGAGGGGAAAGTGATGAAGTCTGGGGGACTGAAGGATACCTTCCCATCTAGATGTGATCCTGGAAAGCCGCTCTCTCTTTCCATTCTATCATCCATGAAAGCAATCTTTGCAGCTATTATCCCAGCATGTATTATCCCACATGTATTTGCATGTATTATCCCTTGCCAACCAAACCCTGCAATTACGTGGTGTAGCAACTCTAATTATTTACATAAACATTTCCATTTGGTGCAGTCCTTCTCTTTCTGTCACCAATGCCCTGCTTTTACAGATGAGCTGCATCCAGTTGTGTTTATCTTCTGTCTTTCTACCTACAATGCATTAACTAGTTCCAGTGGCTTTCTTGAAAGCATAATGACTTTTGCTGTACTCTAGTAAAAATATATCCCCACAAATCAGGAGGAAGCAGGCTCAGACTAAGTGGCTGAGAAGATTTACATTCTATTGCTAACCCAGTTATTACTCTGCTGAAAACCCCATAGCATCAATATAATGAAGCCCTCAGCCTCTGCTGCTAGCACATTTTTCTTCCCAACCTCATTGGCTCCCAACTTTCTGCTTGACCTTTTACAATCTGTGTGCAGCAGAACTCCATTACAACCTTTTAATGATGCACAAATGGCACATGACACCGGGGTGCACATCCCCAGTGAGAACTTCTCCAACACCTCCTGAACAGACAGATAGGTTTCATTTAAAGAGACAGACAGTCCTGTAGGGAAACAAAATCTTCGTAGCTCAATAGCTACTAACACCCAAAAAGTGTCAGTCTCATAAAATTACTACCTGCTCTTAAAAATGTCTTAAGACACAAGTTGATGTCTCAAGCTGTCAGTAACAGAATGAATAAAATTTAGGAAACAGAAGAATAACAGTAGATTTCTGTAGAGAAAGATTTTTCAAATCTTAAATAAATTAAAAATAGACTAAGTATTCATCTGTCACACTAGGAATCTTTCTAATGTCACAGTAGTCAAATTCATATCAGATGATGGACTCTATTCCAAATAGTCCAAAATTATTTGTCAAAAAAGATCCATAGATCAATCTCTGTTCTGTAATTTTCCACTTGCAATGTGAGGATACCAATGCTTTAGCTTATTTTAAAATATTCAGGTTTTTTGTATTGAGAGTGCTATACAAATGCAAAGCATCTCACTGCTCAAGCATGTAGACTGTAGAACACATTATTCAGTCTTGTTTAATGTTAAGTCACTGCATATAATACATATATTGCACCTCAGTTATTGCTGATACATAGTGCAATCTTCCAAATGAGTATTTAATGTTACCTTACAGACTTTTTGTGTCTGACGTAATTTACACTCAAAAACCATTGAATGATACCTGAAGTTACCCACTATGTGATGGGGTACATTGTGATCTTCAGTTTAGAATATTCAGAGTTTTTTCCATGCATTGTGTACAGGTCTGTGCACACAGATGTATACTAAATGCACTTCACATGCTCAGTTCTTTCCTCTCTTACAATGGGGAAGTTAGGAATAAAATGTAGTCAATGGAGCTAATCTGTGAGGAAAATTAGGATCTGAACTAACCCGGATCTCATGCTACACTACTTCAGCTACAGTGATGGTAGCATCATAGAATACTTCCATTGATGGACGTCCACAACTTCTCTGGACAACTTGTTCCAGTGTTTTATCCTTCTCACTGTAAAAAACTTCTTCCTAATGTCCATCCTAATGTTAACTCTTTCTCTTTAAAACAGTTCCCCCCACTACAGGCCTTGGCAAAAAGCCTCTTACCAGCTTTCTTAAAAGCTCCCTTTATATACTGAGATGCCCCAATAAGGTGTCCTCAGACCTTACCTAAAATATTATACATGGCCTTGCAGTTTTAGGTATTTTGCTAACGTGAAAAAGGAAATATGAGGAGCTGAACACAATCCCAGGTACTAGTACAGTTTTAGTATTGGCATAAGTGTAGGAAATACACAAAACCAACTCAAAACATATTCATCACGGACATTTGAATTCTGCTTCTTTTTGAAAAGACTGACACAGTCAAACTGCTTTCAGGGCTTTCAGAGAAGTAACTTATAAACTGCTCTGGATTTACAGCAACAAAACTAAAAGCTGATATTCACTGTGCTCCTTTTAAACAGTTTGTACCGATACAAGAATTTAGTGCAAAAATATAATGCAAGTTTGACTACCCATGAAGCAGTCTAAGAAAGTAACGCATCTTAAAAGCTCACTCTTGTGCAATTAAAAAAAATGAGGCTCAAATAAACATTCTGGTCTCCAAGTCAGGTCATGTGCAAAGCTCCCAAGTAATTCCTCATCACACTTCTCCAAAATACTTGCCCAGTCTTTAGCAATTTGTAGCTCAGAAACCTCCTGAGCTAGTCTGGTGCTTAAAAGTCACGAATGGATTGCTCTTAATCAGCTTTTCTCCTCACCTCCCCCTTCGGTCCTAGATCCAGCAGACTAGAACCATTTGGTAGTTATGTTAGAGAATTAATATGAAGCACAAGGAGTGGAATAAGGAAGTGAAAAAGATTATTTTAAAAAGAATTAAGCAAAGCTCAAAATATTGTCTGATGCAGCTGCTAATAAACATTGAAGTTCAACCGTGACAAAGCTTGATTTTGATCTTGAAGTTTTGTGGATCAAATGCAACGTCACTGCAGTCACTGCTACATCAGCACAAGATAATACATGATATGGAGGCACCAACACAGAAAGAGGAGGGGAACACAATTCTTTCCACAATAGGAAATAAGCCCAACCAAGCAAAGCTCAAAACTAAGAAAACTCACTGTGAATTACCACTCCTTTGCCAAACATTCTTTAAGTTTGCTGCTAGAATGACTGCTACAGTGAAGGCTTCTAAGAGAGAAATCTATGGTTTTATTTTGGAGACTACAGCTAGATTTTTCATTTGCCACTTAGACAGTAGGAAGTTTATATGCACTGTATAAAGTAGTCATAGGCAGATGCCTCTATTCACTTTTTAAAACCTTGGCATGTTCGTTTCTATACTTAGAAAAATGTCATCTCTTTCCTTTTATTTTTAAAATACACTTAGTAGCCCCCAGCTGTGCATCCCTATCCAACAAGACAACTGGACACATGTTTTATGGAATACCACATGCATCCGCAGAACTCTAAAATATAAAGTGAGAAATCTAAAATATAAAGTGCTCAGAGCTTTGGAATTTTCTTGTAATGGAAATGCCAGGACTTACTCTTCTAATTAATTAAATTTAAATTGGTCTTAAATTGTAAATTTTTGGAGGTTTTCTTTTCACTGCTAATAGGTCGTAAATTACAAGGAAGATAAGACTCCATGGAAATCAATCCATAGTCCCAAAGCTTTCATTATTATGGTCATGAAATTATAAAAGAATAACAAAATGACTGTATTTAATTAAGGAAGAGGAGAATAGGAACATTTTAAGCCATCAATCATCAAAAAAGCTTAACGTATGAAAATAGAAAACAGTTAAGTGTGGTTTAATGCTGGTTTTATATAGGAAAACCCTCAGCACCAAAACCTTCCCTAAAGGGTGTGACATTTCAGAAATATATTGGGAGCTCATTTCTTATTAATTTCATCAGATTCACATGCAGCAAAGTTTTATTTTACTGAAGCTGAAGCTTCCCTACATCTAAAGCATATTGAGGTTCACACGGGCAAGATTCTGATAAAGTACTGGAGGGGAACCTTGTCAGAAAAAAAAAAATACAGGAAAAAACCCCACATTAATGTCACATAAGGTGACATTATGAATGTAAACACCCACAGAGAATACAAGACTAAGTTCAGTTTGTGGCTTGATTACAGAAAATTCAGGTGTAAATATTTTTATCATCTAGGAGTGGAAAGGAGGAGGAATGTGTAGCAGTGCTGAGAGAGTAAAAAGGTGGCAGGACAGGGTCCTGGGCAGGCTAGAGAATTGAAATTTCTGTATGTGTGCAGAGAGATAAGGCACAAACCTTCAGAGAGAAGAAAGCCAGAGTTAATCTAAAAAGCTTGAGAACAAACTGGAAACCTACACCTGCTGCATATGATACCCAGTAGTGGCATATATTTTATCTTTGTTTCTTTGTGCATTAATTAGCAATGAAAATCCTTAACATTTAAACCTGTGTAAAATGGAAAAATGCAATTATTTGGCCTAATGGTTTGAGTTATTGAAAAAATTGCATGAGTTGTGTAACATAACTTCTCTAAAGCTTTGTTGTTTTTAAAGGCTTCCCAAGGAATCTTATAGAAATCCCAGTTCTTGGACATTTTCAAAACCATCCAGACAAGACTCTTCAGTCTTATCTAGACAGAGAAACTGTGCAGTACCAGGAGGCATCTCCTGTTGCATGAAAATTGGTTTTCATTTGTTCAAGTGGTTCCTACTAGATTAAAACCTTTTGAAAACTTACAGCTAATATACACATGGCCATAGCCAAAGCAACTAATTGAATTAGGAACCTGTTAAGTCTGAATTTCATTATACAGTATATATAGCAACAGGGAAAAACCAAACGAGTTAGTACATCGATTTTCACATTACCTTAATTACCAGGGTCTGCTCAATGTTTTTCACATATGGAAGTAGGAAGTCATTCTCTAACTAAGAGACAAGGATTTTTGCAGAGCAGAGTCACCCACATGCAGAAATATGCACAATCAGTACCTGTGGTATTTTATTTTATTTTATTCTACTCTTAGTCCTCCTGGCAGTGAAAGAGACTTTTCCAAAACATACTATATACATTTAACTCATTTCTTAAAAGGTCAATGTGAAGTCACCAGGATTATGTATACATACTCATGCATACATACATAATTGATACCATTTATATCTATACATCCACACCACTTCTAGAACACCTTAATATATCACTAGATTTTTTTGTTAATACAAATATTAATGTAATCATTCCGTGCTGTCTTGCAGAAGGCAGCACACTACATCTAAATGCTGTCACATGGCTCTGCCTCTTTGCTCTTCAAACTTCCCCCTTAGTTTTTTTCCTGAAGTCACCAGACAGAACACACAACTTGCTAAAGGACAAAAGTAAAGCGTTGCTCTAAGCTTCAGAACTGACCCTACTGACTGAGACCTGTGTCTTACCCTTGTTGCAAACAAGGCACTCTGCAAATTACTGCCCACAGAAAGACAACAGAGAAGCCTTCAATGCCATTCCTGCTCTCCGCTTCCCAGCTGGTGTTGTCAGCAGTTGTTTTGTGGCAAAACCAGAAACACCTTAGTAAAGGTACAAAGCTGGAAATGAGTGACTAAACTGCCATTTCATGGCAGATCCGTCTGGGATCACTTTCAAACACTGCCTAGCACAGGCAGTGCCCTCCCAAAATGGAAAGAAACCATTTTGCACAGGTAAGGGAAAAGGAAAATTGTAAATTCGGGTTCCCTTAGAGCGTTCCTTTCATGTTGTCTCTGTCCCAGCCTCACATCTGCAGGGTTCAAGTTTTTTACTCAGTAAACTCAAGCCACTTTTCAAGAACAGAAACTCCTCTCATGAATTAATGCTCAGGAGTTATGTACATACTATAAATAATAAGCCCTTCTGTTTTAATATTTTATTATTATGGTTCACTTTATCTTTTTATTCTTTCCTTAGTGTCAGTCCTCTCCTTCATACCTTGCCTACCTATACTATTGCTCTTTCTTCTTTCTCTGAGGAATGCAATATAATCTGACCTCCCAATGTTCAAATCCCAGTCCTCCCACTCCATTGAATTCTTTTATATTTTTTACTTATTGCTACTCTACCTTTTAAGCCATGTCTTTTTTCCGTGCCTTTCCCTCTCACTGGAAGAATCTGCTAACATTATGTCTCAATGTTATGCTCATCTATTTTTATACCATATTTTTTTTTTTAAACTTTCAGCACATTAAATTAACAACCAAAGCTCAGAAAAAACACTGAGTATGCTAGCCAAAATGGTCTTTAAATGCAACTAGTTGGCACAAATTAAACAAAGATGGTCTTGATTACAGAAGGCATCTAAACTAAGCATAACTAGTTTCTTTACTTTCTAAACTGGTTTAACTGTACCTCTCAGCCTCATGTTTTAGCCATCCCTCTGTGTAACTATTACTTGTGGGTCTTTTTTCACACACAGACACCGTGCAAGGAGCATCAGATACAATTTAGAAGCAAACAATAATTTTGGTGAACAGCTAGAGAAGACAGATTGGGTTTACATGCTACAAGGCACCAGCAGAATCCTGCCTGCTGGCCAGGCAGCCATCACTTCAGGGTGGCTGTATCAGCCCCTGAGATTTTAAAGTTGGCTGATCCTTGTCTTGCAGAGTTGCAACCTTCTCATCCTGGTTTTTTTTCTAGAGTTTTGTATCTTTTCGCATTGGTCATTTTTCTTTGAACTCTATAATTACTTCAATGATCTCAAATATTACCTCTTCCATTATTTGTTGTCTTAGCGTCAAAGTTTTTACGTCTAGACAGTCCCAAAGCTCAACAACATTGCAGGTTTTTTTTTCAGTAAAACCAAACCCATTGCACAGCTGTGCCTCACAAATTTGGCTTTGGCTGAGACAGCCAAGTGCCTGGGACATTGCTCACAACCTGAGCTCAGCTTTGCTTAGAATTATAGCTGCCTGGTACCATGAAAACTATACAACAATCCTCTTCTATTTATTAGCAGCAAGGTAGACAGCTTGTATTTTCTCCAACTATTGAATTCCTATTTTCAAGTGTCCACACCAAATGGGCTTTCTGCTTGTTTCATTTGTTTTGTTAAAATCAATTTGAAACCAAGATTTTATATTGCAAGACCAAGCCAACCTCATAATATTGCCACAGCATAATAATTGAAAGTTTCTACTGCAATTCCTTCCTTGTAGTAATTAGTAACTAGTGTTTTGCATTATAGCATTATTTAAATTCAATTGCTTGTCAGACTTGCTGCATTGTTAAACCTTTTGCTCTCAGGGCCTCTATTTCAATTCCTGGTTGTGCTGGTAGAATCTGTACAATACTCTCCAATGTCAAGTGGCAATTTTCTGAAGTTTATTCATACTGGTAATGACCAGCACACCCTCACTGATAGGGAGTTCATTTGTTTCCAGCAAAGAAGAAAATAATTAGGGTTAAATTCCCTCTGGCCTTCATTACAGGAACAGATAGAGGGTTTCAAGTTGGTAACTTTCACTACTTAAACATGTTTAACTTCAGCAATAGAAGGCAAACAACTTGAAAAGCATGATGATTATTTGTGTCCCTGTTTCATACACTGTCTAGAATAGGGTTTTGAGAGGGGACTGGAACAGTGCTTTAGAGAACTGCTGTTATTTACCTCAAGTCAGTTGGTGGTAAGATCCCCAAAGCAATGTTAATAGAGAACTTCAGCTGACAAGCAACAGGAGGCAAATCCTGCCTTCACACCAAGTGAAATCAGTGCCTACCCAACACAGAAAGATCATAAGCCTTCTGCTAAAAAGCCAAACACCTTATGAACTAGCATTTATAAAGTGTAATACATGAAATAAGGTCCCAAACTATTATTCTATGATTCTATAATATATGTGTAAATACATAATGTGCCACAGAATCATCCAGAGTCATAGAAACACATATGCATTCTTATACCAACCCTCTTACAACAAAAATGCTAATTATTTGTAGGGACTGCTCCCAGAAACTGCACAGGCCAGTGGCAGAGATGATGTGATGGTTGGGAGGGAGAGTGAACCCCTGTTCTGACAATGATTCATCTTCTAGTATAAAGGAAAGAAAGAGGCAAAGAAAATACACATTGTATTTCATTAAATACAGTAAATCATTTGAGGACAGACAAATTACTCCTGCCAGAATAGTTTCCTTTAAAATATTTGCCTGGCTGTGAAAGAGAAACTGCAAATCCTACCTCATTTTGTTAGATGGAAGTTAGCAAGATTAAAAGCAGATTTTGAGAAGAAATTTATCATGCAACAATTAATTATTCTCTACACCTTTCATAAAATAATAATAATAATAAAAGGCCTGAAGTGTATTAATCGTATTACAATTGTCTGTGACTGGAGTAACCCAGGTGCAGGAAGAATACTGGCTGTACTGCAAAACTAGAGACAAATTCCTAAAAATACCTGTTTTAAAAGCACCCCTTGAATTGTGACAGGACAAGGTTAGGTATTGAGATGAATGAAACTAAAAAATATTAACAGCAAAAGAAATCATAAGCTTCTAAGCTGAAGCTTTTTGTTCAAGTGAGCAGATAAATTTCAGCTTTTATGGTAAATATCTATGATCAGCCTTCAGGTGTATCTCTAAGTATGTTCTCTCCACAGCACTCAGTCCATGGTGCTGCAGAGCATCAGCTGGAGCACATTTATATTCCCTCAGTTCAGCTACACTTATAACTATTTAAAAACATTTCTCCTCCCTTCAGAAATTTGTCTGCATTTTTTCAAAATGGGGGATCTGCTAGCAATTTGTTACTGAAAGCAATATATTACAGGCTATTTTTATGTCAGTTCTTCCTTTTGCTTTATCCTGACCTTATTCATGCTACTCTCCCCTTTCTCCCCCAGGCATTCCCCTGGATATTTGAGACTTTACTACACCAGTAGTAGACCAGGAGCAGTAACAATGAAAAACAGGAGAATCTCCCGTAGAGATAATACCTCACCAGGTCTCTTCAGAGGCTCATTAGGAAATAAGTACCAGCTCCAAAATGAAGAACTATACTGCTATGCTATTACAGAGGAAAAAAAGACACATTTGGATATGCAGTATAGAATAAGACTGCATTTTACCTTCAGTGAAGAATGATTTTAGACAATTACTGGTAACACAAGATCTATATTGTCCATTTAGGGGAAGCAAAAATTGCAGTAACTGCATCAAAAACACTTCTTTAGGAGGCTAAAGATATGAAATTGACACAGACATTGAAACCCACTTCACCATCAGGGGGTTGATTCCTTTCCCAGCATCTATCAGGACACTGGGAATAGCACAGCTGCCTATACTGTCCATCTTTTAGAGACAGGAAAACAATTGCAGTTTCCAAATCCATCAAGCTTAACATTTTCCTATGCAGGAAATTAACTTTCAAAAGATGTAAGTAAAGTCGTAATAAATGAGGAACCACCAATAACAGCAACAAACATGAACACAAGCCAGAATGCAGGATATGTTTACTACTGAAATTCTGGTTTTAGGGCATATGTTTTCTAGAATATGGGGGTGATTGATTCTGAACTGTTAGCATTTTGCCTCTTATCTGATTTTTACCATGTGTGTTTTACTCTGAAAGAAAGCCACGATGATATTTCAGACTTCTCTTCTTGCTCTGAAACTAACCAAACATATCCTCCTGTAAGCCACTCCCAGGAGAGTCAGTTTGAATTACACAGGTTGGACACAGGCAAGATGAGGAAAAACGTAAAGGAACAGGTAGATAAAACAATTTTAACAACTAATGAAAGAAAAAAATCCACATTTGGAGTTATGCAACTTGAAACAATTTTGTTCACTACTAGAAGCCTTACCTACCCTAGGGAAAGTAGCACTGAAATGATGTGCTGGCTTTTGCAAACTTCAGTGCTATAATGTGACACAACTGCAAAATAAGCTGTACCAGTGATGGAATTATCAGCTATGTATTCCAAGCTCCAACCTTAGAAGCTTCAAGATTCTCCCTGGTCTGGGCAAATGTATTGCACTCATGCAGGATAGGAAGAGGAAGGTTTATAAGCAGGGGAAAGACAAAAGGTAGAGTTCACAGATATGAGACTGCTTGGTTGGGTTATGCTAGGAAAGCTGGTTATTCAAAACCCATAAAATATTCCCCAATGTGAGACCTTCTGCAGAATTGAAAAGAAAACTGGTTTTCTTGAACGTATCAAAGAACACAAACAAAACAAACAAAAAACCCCAAGCAGTATTTCTACAAGAAAACAAAGAAACCTAGAAAAATCTTCAGCTTTGACACTGCTCCCTGTCAAGCTGTAGATGTGAAGTGGAAGGGTTCTTGCTGGGATATGTGCCATGGAGGAATTAGAGCACAACTAGACCTTGCAGGGAAGTGCATCACTGTTTTCTGCACAATGTCATGGTAAATTTGAAGAGCTAGAAACCTCACTAAGATTTTCCAATACTAATTGCATTGCTAGTTCTGTCCTCCAGAGTAAAATAACCAATTTTATGTTACTGAAAAGCAGGATCTCTCTGTTTGAAGGTTTTGTGCTGCTACGGTAATTTGCAGTTTATCAAGCTGCTCCAAAACAAAAGAAGGACATTTTCTTAAGAATTGCCAGTAACCTCTTTTATAAATCAAATGCACTGAATGTCATGCTACTTTTGTTCAGCTGTGCTACTGGAAACCATGAACTTCATGATCAGGGTGTCCCCTTCAAGTCTATGATGTGGCATTTATCCCAAATCAACTATTTCACAGCAAAAATAACCTTTCCATTTTATATTTTACCATTTCCATTTATATTTTTTTCCATATTATGCAGTATCTGAGGCATGTTTCTTATTGGTTTGAGCATTGTTAGAAAGTTATGCACATGCTGCTGCTAAACAACAGAATAATTTGTATTAGGTTGCAGAACTGAAAACAAAACAAAAAAACAAACATGAGAAAGAGGAATCTTAACAAAGAAACTTTCAGTCTTGCAATGCTATCTTGCTGAAGCCTTGCAGCAAAATTTAAAACCACAGCAGCTGTCATTTACCAGATTCTCCAGTACTCTTCTAAAGCCAGATAAGATGAATACAGAAATCTCTAAGGACAGCATATAAACTGCAGTATAAATGGAAAAGTGTGAAACAGAATTCATTAAAATACATCACTAGCTCTACTACCAGCTTAGAATGGATTGAATCAGGAGAAAATCCTGTGTAGAACTTAAGAGAACTGCTGCTGGCAGGCAGCAAAGGCTCAACATGTGCAAAAGTGATAACTGGTGAGACTGCAGAAGGCCTCTTGGCGATTTAAATGCGTAGGCTGCAGACAATTCAAGCTGATTCTCCTCAACGATTTTTAGTGTTTTACTTCATTACTTTCTGCAGCAAATGTCTGGGAACAGAAGGGTAGCTACTTTTTTTTTTAAAAAAAAAAAAAAAAAAAAAAAAAAAAAAAAAAAAAAAATCAGTACTCTTGCTGCCTGCCCAAAGATTTGACTGTGCGAACTCATCACTTAGTTGCAAGAGTTTCCTTGCAAGAAAGGAAAAAAAAGGTGCATAAGCATGATGTATGTGCTCTGCCAAGGTTGCTGGTGGTAGAAGAGATCAACAGGTCAGAAAGGCATAAACAGAAATGCTTTGCATACAATGAATCTTCCAGTCCTTACATTCTCAGGAATACTGATGAAAAATTAAATTATGAGTTGCTCAGTCAAAAAACATTCAGTAAACTAATGGCAAAACCAGATTTAATACCCTGAAACCCTCAATCTTTACCCCAATCACTTGAAACCTTTGCCTGCACAATAATAATGGACTCTGGTATTTTTCCTTGACATATAAATACCAAGAAAAGTGTGATTTAGATACAGAGGAACTTGCAAAAGACATTTGATATTCTGTTTTATCCCAGTCTTCTAAATGTGTTAAGATATCCCAGAAAAATTACTTGGGGGTAAGGAAGGGAACAAGGGCTGCTCTGGACTATGTAAACTGAAGCCAGCCTGTGTGGATTTGCTGCTTTAAAAGTCTTGCCAATAAGCAAGCAGATAAGTAAATCATATCTGCAGCTGATCCAAATGGCCACATCATCAAAAATCCTTAGGGAAGCACAGACAAACAACAGATGTTTTGCAAGTAAAACTTGTTAGAAAGGATGTAACAACAGAAGTAGCAAAAGAAGACTGTAAGCTTAAATTATATGCCATCCTACAAAAGATGTTTTTTTGAATAAAAAATGGATTGAAATATCAGCTAGCCTTTCCTAGGGCACCTGACTGAGGTATCCACCAACTGAGCCCCACTGCTGCTACCAAACCCAGTGCTACAGATGTGCTGCTGCAGCCATCCACTAAGATAAATTTCTCTAATAATATAATTATTTCTCTAATTAATATTATTCTCTAATAATAATAAAATGGGCAAACTTAGTCATGATTTCCTGGCTATAAGGTTTATTTTAGCACTTGTATTTCAACTAAGTTACCTCCAACGCTGTATTTTATGTGATGCAGAACTCCCTCAGTGTTTCTGCACTTCCTCACACAGAGCTCATTCCTCATCAGACATGGACAAACATTTCAAAATCTGCCATTGGTAGCAACATTCCAAAACTTTTTAACTGAAGAATATTAAAGTTTTCTGATAAAATTCAGTCTTCTGGATTTTGATTTCCAAACAACTAGAAATTATACTATATTTGGAACAACAATTCATTGCTGCTGCTTTCTTCTCCAGGCTTGTTTTGCCTGCCTCATTTTTTTTCTGTTTTTTCTTTACATTTTATTTGTTCAGTCTTTCATTAATTATCCTTAAATATTTTCAGCCATCCTGGGCCAATTTAGAGATGTGTCACCAGACCAGTTCTCCCGTGTAAGAACAGGTATTTTTTAGTAAAGGAGACAGTAAAGTGTACCTGGCCTGTTTAATAGTTTTGAATTCTACATGCACAGAAGAAATGCAATGCAGGCAGCCAACTAAAGCCATCAGCATTGAGTTCAGCTTTTTGGTGTTTCTCCAGTAACAAGAGCAAAACATATGATGAAGGGTTGAAATGAAGGGAACAGAGCTATGCTTTAGCTAATTGTTGTTAGAAAAAAAGAAAAACCACATTCACAACTGTCATTTGCCACTGTCTTAATTTTGAATTATGAGAGGGGGAGTAAAACACCAGCATGGTTTGGGCATCTACTAACAGCTCGTGTTGTCAGTCCCTTCTCGGAAATTCTTCCAGAAGTAATACTGCTGAGAATCACACTAATTAGTCACCAATCAACATTACCAGCTCTGTAACCCTCTTCCCAGAAACAGCATCTTTCTGTAGTCAGATTTCCAGGAACCATGCATGGTGTCTTTACAGAGGTAGGCAAAAAAGGGAACGGGCACTTAAACACACACATGCAGGCAGAGAGCTCCAGCTCTTAAAAGGTAGAGGCTTTCATGAGACATGTTCCTAACAAAACAGCCCTTAGAGTACTTCTTTAGGGAGACAAAACATCAGTATTGATTAAACTGATATAATTTTTATTGAACTGGGCTTCTTTGCAGCATGAGGTGTACACCATTTTTGTGTTGTGTAGCACAGAATAATAAGAACTGTGGCTGATCTGTTTGCTTTGGTGTAAGGGAGCCTTTTTTAGCTGAGCTGGAAAGATAAAATCTGCATTGGATCCTTTACCAACATGCACAGGTACAGGGGTTATAGGACTTGGACCCAAAAATCATAGTTTTGAATGTAAACAGGAAGGCACTGGGATACTCAGAAGGCAGCTGAACAGTCTAGAGGCACTTATTTAAATAGGAGTTAGGTCCCAAACTTGGTCAGATGTCTTATGAAAATCCCAGTTTGATGCTCAGGCAGTGAATCTGGCCTTAGCTTTTTAATAATTAAAATTTATTTATTATTGCATGAATTCTTGATATCATTTTGATGGTACTCGAATCCCTGCACAAACCTAGATATCACCTCCAAATCACCACATCAAAATGCAGCTTCTTAACCAGATTTCTGATTTCTGCAGCTGGTTTTTTTTCTCCCTTATGTATTCTGCAGTTCATAGGAGAGCAGTGGTTAAATAGCAGTGGATTTTATTTGACCACCAAAGACTAAGGTGAGAGTCACTGTACCATAGCATGTTCACAGTCACTTAAAATCAACTGAAGCATTCAAATTAGCACTTTTGCTGGAATACAGCATGAATGTTAATGCAAAATGAATCCTTTATACGTTTATATGGATTTACTGAAATAGATAAGGTAATGGATCTCCTTTTTAAAGCAGTACTAATTGCAACATTGGGAAGTAGTATATTCCATGTAATAGGATTGAAATATTTAATCAGAATTTCAGTATTATCTATTTCATCACAGAGATTGGGGAGGGGAGGGCCTGTTTTATAAGCAGTGTACAACTGTACAATTTATCATCCTTTAAAAGAGAAAGAAGCTTGAGTTAACTTGAATTAACTCTGAGCCAGAAGATCACTTGCAGAGATCCCTTGGAAGGAAACCTGCAGAGTAAATGTGTTCATTTTCATACAGGCAATGAGAACTGACTCACTTGAGACTTGGCTTCAGGCTTACTGAAAGATCAAAATATTTTAGGCTCTCTCCTTAGTTTATGTTCAGATGGTTTCAATATCTGTGATTTTCTTTCTGGCCACAGTCCAACAAAACACCAGCAACAAAAAGGAAGTGGAAGCAATCAAAGCTATCAGAATTTTATTTCTCAGCCCAATAAAAGAATAGGGAGAATATTTGATTGAACCTCTGTTGTTTTTATTAGAGTGACTACAAAGAGGCGAAAATTTATTCATATCAAATTCTGTTATCTAGGCAAGATGGCTCTAGAAAATATATATTCAAATGTGGTGTATACAGCATTAGAAACTAATAAAATAAGAGAGAATTATGAAGAAACAGCCTGCAGATCTGATTATAGATACAAAGCATCTCTGAAAATTTTTAAATTATTTTAAGCAACGTTGGATTATGCATCCAGAGTCTTATTTCAAGAGGTGAATGGGAATAAAAATAGGATTTTCTTCAGTACTGCTCTCTATGAGAATGCTCATTTACATTTACAGCTTGAGTGCCACTAAAATGCTAATGATGAATTGTTATTAGATGTCAAGTAGGGGGATACATCTGTCAGGTAGAAGAATGGTAACAGCCTTAAGGACTGCTGGAGCTGGACCTGCATCAGAGTCTGGTGTAAAGCCAGGAACAGCAATTCAGCAGAGCCCAGAAGGAGAGGTTTCTGCCTGGCACTTCCCAACATGTAATCAGCAAAATCAGGAGAAGTATGTGCATTGGATGATACTGGCCACTGTCTGAGCAAAGCTGTGTAGTGTTAACTTGTACCTGTCCTCTCTGCCTCCACTGGTTAATGGAAAGTTTTACATGCAGTAAAATCAGCATAGCCAGAATACAGTATTATTTTCATAGCAGATCTCCATTAATATTTTGTGTGCTTGGGCTAGTCTTCTGCTAGAAATTTGAGCATATTTTTATGGTAGCAAGACCATTTCAAAAACTGCCTTCATTCTAGTAGGTTTCCGTGTTTTTCTCCAAAGAAATTAAAATACTTCATTTTAGGATCCCCAAACCCAAACCACAGTGACAAGAGAGTAAGATTAATAACTGCTGCAAAAGACTTGCCAAAGAAATTCATCCAGCTAATGCTACAAAGAATGCTTCTGCCAAGCCATTGAAGAAAGAACAATTCAGAGAATGTTTCATTTACTCTGTGCAAGTATATTTAGTAAAAATCCTGAGCCAGAAACAGATGACAAAGGGAGATGTAAATCAAACTTGTAAATGAGGGAAAGGCAGAGTAAACTGACAGAAGTTGAAAACAAAGAATTTAGAACTTTATTTCTAAAAATGGCTGTGATGTGGAATGTAAAACCAGTGATGACCCTCTGGCATGGTGTTGAGAAACTTTTGAACAGGTACTAGAATTCTTATTTATGTATCTCACTAGTTGGAAAATATTTCCATTATTCCTAAGTGAACATTTAAAGATTTATGTAAGTACTTACCAAAGACTTGTATGCCTCAAGAGCTACACAATTTGTAAGATCAAAATTAGAAATATGCAAACTGCTCAGCAGAATGCAAATATAAATGGTGGGTGCAAAAGGAAAAAAAAATTGTCTCAAATTGAACTAACCACAATTTTTTTTCCAATACAGACAGATTTTAAGGAAACAGACACATCACTTTGACAAAATAACTATGCACATTTTAACCAAAACAATAAAAAAAAAAACTGATTCAGTGAACAATAATGGGAAAGTATTACATTTATTTAATCCATCACACAATGTGCCTACCAACTGGGCTATTCACACAAATTGTATTTAAAGGCTTCCTGTTAATATGCTCTAGCTATATAATGTAAACCCAGTAATCTTGAAGCTCAAGCATCCTTGTTCCTCTGTTGCCATCAAGCTGAGCAGAAATTGAATCACCCAGGAAAGCGCCTTTGACCTTGGAGCTTTAAATACTGACTGTCCCACCACGTAGCAAAGAAAGGTGTAGAGCCTCTGTAATTTGCTTTTTCTTAAAAGATGAGAGGCAGCAATAGATCTTTCATTTTAATAGTTTAGAACCAATATAATTTTCATGAGCGTCAATTACAACACTGTGGTTTATTTTAATAAAAACTGGATCTGATGACTTTTGCAATCGTCTTTTGGCACAAAATGAATTTTCTGAAGACATGAGACAATAAATCAACAATAAATTCATAAATTTTCATTCCAAACTCTAGTAAAATTGATGAAGCAAAGCCTTAGTGCACACAGATTCAATTTTTTAATTGTGTGTTTCACCAAGCATAAGCCGTTTAACTAATAAGCAATTCAGAAATATGTCAGAGGAGAATTTGTAACCATGTTGTATTACAGGAAAAATATCAGGTGAGGCATTGCATGTGTGGCACGCAATAGGCAGGTTTATTGATATACACCTTAGCCCTACAGTATTTCAAAAGAAAGCAAGTCCAGTCCTCTGAAAATTGTCTCAAGGCTGTACATTACTAAATAAATGGCAGAAGAAAAGCTATTTAATGCTCTGTTCATGATACTTCCAGGTGATTCTCAAAGCTTTGTCTTTTGTATGGACTATAGTGGAGTATGCACCAGGCAGCACAATAAATTCTTTGTTTGATTTCATCAACTGTTTTCAGAAGTTACAGAAACAGTTCGTTTGGTTTGCCAAAAGGACTATCTAACAAAAAGCTTCCTTTGAGCCAAGACTATTATAAAAATGAAAGCTCCTTGCCAAGTTTTGTTCCAGCCCCTCTCTTCTTCCTTGAAAAAGAAAACAAAATCAAAAACAACTCCTGCCATGTCCTCCAGTAGCCTCAGTAGCCTCTCCAGCTGAAAGCTGTCCTAGTGTCAAATCTCAGCCTGGAGTAACTCAAAGAAAACTCAAACTCCCCTGAATACATCCCACGTCTTACAAGTAGTCTCCTTCCACTCCAGGAGAAAGCTCACTCAACATAGATGTGGCTGATGGTGGGCAAACCATTAATTAAGAAGGCAGAGACACTGAACTGCAGTAAATCCTAAATGATGTATTTGATTCTTAATTACTGAGCTGACTTGCTAGTTCTTGAGTAGATCTTGAGAGAAGGGCCTTTTTATGTAATTGAAGATTCAATCAAGCAGCAGCATCTTACTACAGTGTTCTTCAACATGTCAGCTTTCTTTTCTTCAGTTGTACCAATGCACGTGACTAACAGCACTATGCGTACAGATGGAAATAAACTGCATTTATTTTGGTATAGTTCCATGCAGAAATGGATATAATTCATGCCAGTAGCAATAGTTTCTAATCCAAGTAATTTTCAGAAGAATGACTCTCCAGAAAAACCCAACAATTCCATTGTCTGTATTTCAGTAAAGATATCTCCATCCACTTTAATCGAACATTTGCTTTATCCACATTTGATACTGTGTATTTGCTAGTTTATATCCAATGCCACTCATGCATTATGTATGAGCTTCAAAAATAACTAATCATACTTAAAGCCTAATGGATTTGATCTGAATTTACTAAGATCAGTTGAACATGACTGGACTAAAATTTTTTATTACTGACTCAAGTGATGGTCGAAACTGTGTCACATGGAAAAACCAAGTTTGTAATCTGCTGCACCACCTACTGACCAAAAGATACTACAGCAGACCTCAAAAGTTACTACACAAGTTAAAGAACGTAACTAAAAGCAAAATATGTGTATACGTGACAGAGTCATTTCCCTAAGCCCTAATGTTTTGGACTTATTGTAGTGATACTATAGATAGTTCATGTACACAGGGTATAGTTACTCTAAGGCAATAAGGAGAGTGTTTGGGCTTTTTTGGCTTTTAGAAACATATGACTCAATTTCACAATGGCTAACTGGCCCTAAAACTTTACTTTTTAACTATTAATTAGGTGGTTAAGGTATAGCTGTCACACAACTTAAGCTTTTCAAGCAGAAGAACTGAAGTGTCACCTTTCCTCTGTGTATAGGTGACACACTAACAGTGCTGAGATTTACTTGCTGCCACTAAAAGGTATAAAAAATGGCTGCAGGATGTCCCCTACTTATTTGTATATTTTAACAAGGGACAAGGAAGAAAGAAAAGGACTATTTATTCATGGAGCCCTGAGATCCTCTTGTTCTATTAAACTTCATTAATCACTCATTGCAATTACCTCACTCTTTTTAAACAAATGGGGAAAAATAGGTCAAGACACTTTTCTCACTGGGAAGGAAAAGAATTACTGCAAGCTGTCTATGACAATATTCTACATGGGAATATTTTTGCTATTAACTACACAGAAATATTTTTTCCTTCCAAATGATTGCTGAAAATGTGCAGTAGCACATGATGACTTAAAAAGGTACTGTTCCCTATTTATAGAACACCAGCATAATTACAACACAAAGAATGCACTTATTTCCAGCTGTGTGTATACAAGGAAGAGACTAGCAAATTGTAAGGCAAAAGGAAAGCTGCAAAAGTAGTAATTATGAAGATGGAAAGAATAACTTATGAAAAAGAGTGTAAGAAATAATATGCATAGCTTGGCTAAGTAGCCAATGGACTCATAACTATTGTGTTCAAGTATTTCAAGGAGGCAAACATGACTGAATTGCAAAGAAGGCCTTGCTAGGATTAGCAGCTTGAAGTAAATCAGAGAAAAGTTTAGCTGTAACACTTCATATTTTTCATTCGTAAGCAATGCCCTTTAAATTCTATGCATCTTGCTAGTTACTTTCCATAAAGATTATCAAAATACCATAATTAAGCATTCTTTTTTTTCTTTTAAAACACTACTTGCCAGTACTACAAGTGAAATCTCATGATACTCTAGTTTTATGTATTTTAATTACAGCTTCATGGAAAAAAACCCCACTAATACAATTCTACTCAGTACTTGTATGGCTTACAATAGGAAAATGAAGGCAAAAGAAGAGAATAATAGCAGAAGTTATTGAAAGAGAGTCTCACAAAGGACCTTGACTTGTAACTTTCTGCTCCAATCCCAAATTCATAACACGTCCCTCTGTAAAGTGAAAAGGAAAAGATTTACAAGCACTCAGCAAGGGCATACACCCTTCCCAAAACTGAAGTCCTGGTGTGTATGGCTGCACACAGCACTACAGAAATGGTTTATAAGGAAAGGTAAAACCAATCATGTATCAACAAAATAATAGCTAATGCTTAAATTGTTTGGTTAATAGTTAAATGAGAACAATTCCTTGATTACACTACATGGAGACACTATCAAGACCTGAAAAAATACCACAAAGTGCATTTTTTCTCTCTGAATGGTATGGTTAAAATCCAGATCTTTATAGTTAATACAAGTGATAGGAGACCAAAACTGAAGTTTGACAAAAAAACCAATTGGGGAACTTACAGAGAGGTTGCTATGGCTAGAAAAACTATTATATTGAGAAACTAAACAATTTCACACAAAAAAGTGCCATCAGGAGCTGTTAAACAAAGGAAGTCATGACAGAGTTTTCAGGCTAAAACATCAATTTGTATCAGTCTGCAAAACCAAATCAATAAACATAGGCAGCTGGGAAGGGATTCGCCTTATGTTTTTAAGAGGTATAGAATATACAGTCCATATGGTTACCTTACTGAGAGCTAATGGGGCTCAAAAACTTCTGAAAAACATCAACTGATTCTCCAGCTTGTGCATATTACCCCCCTTTCTCCTTGCTCCCCTCTCTTAAGGGATCTCCTGTAGCCTATATTTATCCTCAGTAAAATTCTTCTTTTTAGTCCACAGTGAAGATTCAGAGGTTTTAATAAATTCCAGTGACATCCTCAGCATGGGAAGTGGAATTCTTCTATTGCAGTCATGCAATGAAAAAAAAATCAGATCTGATTTCTTACAAAATCAGGTTCGTAGTTCCACTAGTTAAATGAGCATTAAGCAGAAAAAGCTTAAGGAACAGCTTTCTGCCTTTTAAAAGTTCATTGGAGTATCACTAAATGAAATAAGAACCAAAATTAATACTGAGGAAGCCCTTGCTGATCTAAGTAACAGCTTCTGCTTATTGACCATCTCACAAAATCTAGTTATAGCTAAATGAAATTCACTGCTATAATGGTCCTGTTCCTCCTCAAGGCTGACAGAGCACTGAAGAAGTCTTAAAGGTGTCAATGTTCATGACAAGCTTGCTTGGAAAAGTGTCATAAAACACATTATCTCAGCTGTACAATTTTATGCCAGATCAACAATCCATTTATAGCAAGGCTTGTAAACTTTTTTTTCAGATACAACTGGGGATAAAAAACAAATGTCTAGCACCTCGTTGGATCCATAACCTCTGAAAACTTGTGCACCACAAGCAAAGTTCAGCAAGCTCGGTCTTTGTTCTTTTTTAAGGAAGGGGAGAAGCCTGATTGAGCTTTAGACTACTTCATTGATTTTCAAGTAATCAGAATTATAAAAGCTATGAACACTTCAAAGATGACATGGCTCAAGGTTATTTCAATTAATAAGTCAATCATATTTTGTAGGTGAGAAGGGAAGTAGCAATTTCATATTTTGACTTCAGAAATGCTTTGCACACAATCACACTTTACATTTTCAAAATCAAGGCAACTAAGTCAAGTCTAAGTGTCACAGAAGAGAGCAACAGAACATAATTCCAGGACAAGTCATAACGTTTTATAGTTTCAACAAGAATAACCACTAGAACAAATGTTGTTCTAGTTGTGCATCCATTCTTTCAAAAAACTCCCAAATCCTCAGAATTACAACGGATAGTAAATTGGTGACCCCTCAGCTTTATCAGAGAATACAGACATCATAATGGGTTGTATCCATAATATTTTGTAATGGAAAACAAGCTAGGCTTTCCATCCTATTAATTAGTGGTACAGCCTACAATACAGCCC
Organism: Florisuga fusca; assembly: GCA_038090715.1. Lineage (NCBI taxonomy): Eukaryota > Metazoa > Chordata > Aves > Apodiformes > Trochilidae > Florisuga > Florisuga fusca. The sequence continues at coordinate 7,078,962 of JAAWXA010000032.1, forward strand.
ACACAGTATAACTAAGTACTCCATGAAAAATGAGTTAGTTCAACCCAAAGTCTGGAAAACATCTAAGCCAACAAATTCATACTTATTAAAATGATATAGCCCAAGAAGACCCAGAGCAGTGATATTTAAAGATGTAAGAGGTGACTGCAAAGATGATGGTAATATTATTCCTCAGATCTCATATAAATACGAGGCAAACAAATATGAGATTAAATTGCAGAGGTTGAAATTTTTGTATACTAAATCATGGCATCAGAGAACAATTTAGATTTGTATGTTCTGTAAATCATCTGGCCCAACCTCCTCAAAACAGCCCTGACTTCAACTTATGCACCAGAAAAGAAAATCTGTTTAGTGGTTTGGTTATAAGAATAGACTGCTTCCAACTATTAGCATCTCTGCTGTTTGAAGGCAAGAACAGATTGCATGGGAAGAGTCTAAGAATTTTTCCTATGTTTGGGAAGAGGAATGAACCCTTTGAGGTCCTGTTTTACAGCTTGTGACCTTGATTTTTTATCTCTCTCATAACTAGCACACACGTGAAAATTTGCCACAAAGATATTTGAAGATTCTACTAAGAATTCTTTCTGCAGTGTTTAGCAAGAAAGTAAACACAGGAAGATTCGTACATCACTGACATCAGCCACGAAAAACAAACTGCATGGTTTGCCAAGCACCAATTTATGAAATATCATTTAGTTGTTTCTCTGCAAAAAACCCCCAAATTAATAAGTGTTACTGTACAAAATATTCCTGAATATGCATTCCTGTACAAACATTTTGCACAACAGCTGTGAGTTGTTTACTAATTGCTGGTTTAAATCAAAATGCCATTATGTTGAGGAGGTGAATATTGCTGTAACTATGATTGTGAGAACTGATCAAGAAGCCAATGGAGTAAACAACTGCATTATCACCACCTAGTATCACATGATCTTACAAGCTAAAAAAATAAAAATAAAAAAATTACAAGAATTTAAATTTCTATTAAAGCAGTAATTTCAGTTTTGGCTTGTGGGAGAGTACGACAGGCAGGGACAGAAAAGAGTTGCCAAATATCTCAAGCACTATTTTTTTCCAGAGACAATTTTTATTTCTCAATTCAGTAACAGAGAGTTTCTCATATGAGGTAGAGTTACTGTATCTAGATCAACATTTTAGTCTATATACATGTGCAAATTACTGCTAAACATAAAAAAGACCACAGTTCTACAATATTTATGGGTAACCCTCACAAACCCACAAAATCCTATGTATTTGCATAAGGATACACAAAAACCAAGTTCTTAGGTTTTTTTCTTGCAATCACAGAAAGCTCAAATGAAAATGAATAAACTACTTATCCTAAACAAATCTGAACAGTAACAGCAATTTTTCTGTTACTAAAATGGCAACCAAGTAGTCACATTTATATCCTCCTGGCCAGGATACACCTCTCTATGGAGAATACCACTCCATAGGTATGTACTCCATAGGAATACCACTAGGGTTCCAGATAGGTTTTGGACCCCTACTCTGTGCTGGAGGAATGGGGATATTAGAGAGAAAAAGATAAGCAGCTCCCAAAACACTGTGTCCTCAGAACTACCAGCCCTCAGGAACTGCCTTGCAGATTTTATGTGGTAGGTATCTCCTACTTCTATTCTGTCCCATATGTCACTCAATTTGGTCTGCTAGTGCAAAATGCAGAGGTTTTCATGACCATAAAGTTAATTTTTTACTCCCATTATTAATATACTTTGATAGCCATTAGGGGAATATTCATTAATAACACCCTATTAGGGAGAATGATTAATATCGTGCAATAAAGGGCATGAAATTAATCTTTTATAGAACATAAATTAAAAGCATGCATAAACTTTGATCTTCTGCCATGAAGCATTCTGCAGGAATTGATTTGATTTTATTTGTTATGGTAAACAATGTGTTTACATGTCATGCATATTTTAGGCAGGAAACTTCTAATAAATCTTTCATTTAAAACACATCTGTAACTATGTGTGGTAATCCTATACATACAGGATAACTTTTATCAGCTTTAATTGTTCACTGATAACACATCTGATTATTTGCCCCAAGGCAACATTATAAATTCTCTGTTGTTTTTTCAGTTGTAATTACCATATGTTTTCATTAATCTGATTCTGCCAGCTCACTCTTTGCTCAGTGATCTTGGTGTCAATCAATTATTCTGCCAGCACGTGTGTGAAACCAATTGGAATTGGTCTGGGAAACTGGAAATATAACTTTTTGTTTGAGGAATTGTTCCAACAATCGGAGTCACAAAAGCTGCTTTTTAAACATAAATGACAATATGACCCTTGTGTTCCTAAGGGGACACAATTCACTCATCTCTGCAACATCCAGTGTTTCTCTGTCCATTCTTTAAAGAACTGTAAGAACATAGAGACCTGCTAAAAATACTGATAAAAATCAATATTTTTTTTTACGTTTTGAATATGTCAGGAAGGGTAAAGGAGAAGGTGTTCTGGAGGAGCTACACATTTGATGGTGTTTCTTAGCAACAACTTGGGAGAAGTTTGTAAGGAACTGCAAATAGGATTCAGGCAATACTTGGTAGTTCAGTAATTCATTTCCTTATCCCTAATTAAAATGACCCCAAATCTCTTTTGTTTATGAATAGTGTTGTTAATACAAAGAGTCCAGACACCGAAGATAAATTTGCAGTTAATAAACATATGCTAAATTACTACTGTAAAGTAATGCCAGCAAAAAATATGAACAAATTCTGCACCCTTTACTTGAAGCAATTTTAACAAATTTTGACTGTCATAAAAAGAAATAATAAATGTGTGAGGCCTGTATTGAACACAGAAGTTCACAGAACACAGAAACTAAGTTGTAGTTTTTATAGGATAGCAAATGGATTGTTAAAATTTTTACTTAAAGAATGCCTATAAATTTTTAATATGTTTTAGAAGCATTATAAAAACTGAAGGTTGTTAATTTGAATGTTATTAAGCACAGTTAAACAATACATTCTTACATTATTTTTGTTCACAGTATTAGTTAAGAGGAAAAATTGCTGCTAGTTTGTGGCTTTTAACAATAATTTACCCAAAGTGCAGCTGATGCATGTTACTTATTTTACAGTTAATCTGCAGTATGAACATCACAGAAATCAAAGCAGCTTCATTTCTGAAAAGGAGCCTGCTTAATTTAACAACCATGACCACACAGATGACAGACTCATGGTACTTGCAAATCACTGTTGATATAAAGCAGGAGAACATGAACCAATGCTAAAAATAAAAATGAAGATTCAAATAGTGTCACCATTTTGTGAATTTCATCAAATGTAATCCAAAAATATATTTTCCATTGGATGACTGCCTCATCTTGATAGTGTTAATTAGAAATTATATGGAATCATCTCCATGTTTTTCAGTGGAAGGACATGAATGAGAGGGAAGACATACAACTGCCTGCAGACATTTTTTTACCAAGATCTTAGTTCATAATATCTTTTTGGATCATGACTAGAACCACCAGACACTCCTACAGTAACTAAGAGATTCTCTTGTGGAATCTATATGACTTCAGAATATTTCAGAAGCCTCTGAGCTACCCAATGGTTGCTCTAATCTAGTAAATCCCTTGAATAATGCCAACAACACAAGTGCTTGATACACCTCTGTACCTTCACACTTGGGAAAGCATCCTGGTACAGCTGTTCCTTGCCAACTAGGACACATCAGAACATCTCAACAATCATCCATATGTTGATATATTTTGGTGATGGATAAATATTGAAATATTTCCTACACAAGGGAATATAAAATGAATAAAATTTGAGTGCTTTCTTGCCAACTTAAGATCTTGTGTGGTGATTACTAGTACATATTTATATTCAGAAAATTTCTTTCTGGAATTTATCCTCATTTACATGAAGGTACCCAAGTTCCATTTCTGAAGGCCAAGTGTTTAGTGGTTTACAAGACTTCAGAGATATCAGAGTCATGCACAGCCATGTAAAGCTGAGAGGCTGTCAGCTGGCTGCTCACCCCACAAGAGGACTTCTGACTTGGCCATAGTTTTCAGTGTGGCCAGACCCAGGAGGTAAGGCACACAAGTGTTAAGAGGATCACAAAGCAACAGCCCCTCACTTTTAGGGTTAATTTAATTTCAGAATTTTCAATATTAGCTGGGTAAAGTTTAGAAAACTTAATCCCACAATTAAGTGGGAATTTGGTGGGAGTTTGTTTTTTGTTTGTTTGTTTTTTTGTTTTTGTTTTGTTTTGGTTTGGTTTTTTTTGTTTTGTTTTTTTTTAATTCCAGTGGAAAGCAAACAACAACTTTTTATTAATTCAAAAGTTACTTTATATTTCAAGACAACAGTGCCTTTCCTAAACACTAAGAACTGGTCTTCTTTATACTTTACATCTTAAATTTGCCAAACCAATTCTCATACTCTTTTCTCATGTCTGATAACTGGATACACCATTCTTGTCATACTTATACACCACACTTGCCAAACTTATTTATATTGTTAACAATTCAACTTCAACATAGTAAATATAAAAAGTTCAGGCTCTTAATACTATTACTTAAGAAACAAAACGCATCTCAAATGGTCTGAAATATAATTTCTATGTTAAAGAGTGAACATTTGTAACTGCTGTTTTTGTTCCTACATTAGTAAACACCCCTCTTTACATTCCTGACTTCAACACAAGCCATAAGTACATTTATAATTACAGCTTCCATTCATGCAAATGACAGATATGCCTTGGTATTTATCCATGGAAACGCTAGAGAATTCTAAGTGGAGCATGACACATCCAAAATTATTAAAAAACCTCTCTATCAACAGTTGACATTCAGTAATACATTGAACAGAGTTCAATGTTGTCTGTGGAGATTTAAAAAATGATTGATAATGCCAGTATTAGTGATGGATTTGTCTGTGGTTTGCTTTTGCCTATTTATCTAAGATGCATTACTGGAGATAATCTCCCTGTGAAATAAACATCCCAATATACAAATAAGCTTAATTAGAAAACAAATCCAAGCAAGCTACTTAGGAGAACAAAAAGAAAGATGGACAAATTTCTTTGCTTTTGACAAAAAAAAAAAATCCTACCAGGTCTGCTTGCTTCTAACAGAGAGCCACATTTCTTCATCAGACTACACAGGTTATGTCAGGTAACTTCCCAGGCATTTGTCCTAACACAGATATTAGCACAGAAAGACATGTACTGACAGCACTGCCCTTAAAGGAATGGTTTAAACTATGGTGAAACATGTAAAAAACCCAAGATAAAAAAATAAAATCAAAGATTGAGTGGGGTTATCACTTTAAGATACTTAAAGCCTTCTTGCACTAGGCTGCTTCTGAAGGGTTCAATCTAGCAAATTCCTTAAACTATGCTTATAAAATTAATCAATACCAAGTGTTCAAGGTTTAAAGCTACAGAATAGCTCTGAATGGGACAGCTTGCAAATGGCTGAATTTCCATTTAAGAGTTCCCTCTAAACTCACCAACTCTTATGTATCTTCATCTAAAAAACGTTTGAAAGTCTAAGTGGCTCAGCAAGCAGCAATGTAGTCCAGAAGTGCTCAGAGGACAACACCAATGAATTTGATAATCCCCCAGTCAGTAGTGTCATAGCTTCCATAGGTGTTTTTACAGTAGCTGCTACAGTAATTAAATAACAACAAATGTTTAAAACATAATCCTGAAATCACAGAGTCCTTTGCTTCATTTAATCTGTTCTGCCATGGTTCTCCTCCAAGTCTGATCCCTACTCTTCAGAGCCTTCTCTGTGCAGCTCCTCAGGGTTGTATCCTCAATTTAATGGTTATGTTCTGACAATCTCAAACAAATGAACTTTTGTCTGAACAAGATTTCAGAGTCCACTTAGAATCTTTTCTTTCTGTGAATCTCCAAGGGTACGTGGGTTCAGGCTGACATAGCTGAACCAGCTTGAGCACTTCTCCTTTAATGTGGTAATTCAGTGATGATAAAGTTGGCAAATTTGTGCTACAACTTCATCTTAAGATTCAGAGTATTTTTCCACAATCTTACATGAAAATCAGTTGTTCCATCATTACTGCCATCACTCATAAATAATGCAGAGGTATGTCTAAATATGCTACAATCACATCTTCAATGATATTCAAATATATTCTGGCATACTTGCTGTCTTAGCCTTTAAGCTCCTTAGAACAGTGGGTTCTTGATGCATGTTTAGGTCTCTTGGTGTTATGATGAGTGAAATTATGGGGCATAAAACAAAATAACTAGAATTTTCCATGTAATCTAATTCTGTTTGTTCCATTCCTACATTTAAATTCTTTTCAGCACCACAACTTCTTACCATAATTTCACAATCCATAGATGTTGCACACTGTCACAGTGTGGCTCCAAAATTTCAAGATATATGTAGAATGATAAATATTTTCTTTCTTTAACAACATTCTTAGGAGTTTCAGTGATTAGGGGCTTCCTAAAGGGCAGGAAGGAGCGAAGCTTATGGGTTTTTTTTCCCCAGATACTGTTAAAAGTTATCTGGGAAGTCTAAAATATCAGTAAAGCATTAAATGAAAGGAAGAATAACTCCTCTGTCAAGAAAACAAAGTTAACCTGGGGCCTCCACATGATACTGCTGAAAAAGCAGAGTATGTAAATATCTCAAGAGCAAAGATACATATGGTAATTTTAATGATGCAAATAGAGAGTAGCTTAACTGAGCAGATCACCTACACTGAAACAGAAAAAACCCTCAAAATAATTTATCTGATTTCAAAGCTAAAGAGATAAAATTTCATTTCTAACCATTCTAGGCCACTAGCATTAGAATTCTGGTACTAAATTGATTAATTACTATGTTTTAATTATTTTATATATAATCTGGATTTACATATCGGACTTACTCTGTGCATTTTCCAATAAGGAAATATTTAGATTATCATGTCATACACTGTTTATTATCATCACCATATAGAGCCACACTTACAGGCTAGCAATATTTTTTTATGATTCTCTGACTTTAAAGGTGCTTTCAGTTGTTCCTCCCATTAAAATTAGAGTTAAAAATATTAATTTACGCAATCCGAGCCATGGAATGACTTCAACTAAACTAATTATCATAACCTTCTCAGATGTCATCCATATTCATTTTGCAGATTGTGGCAATGCTTAATGGCAAAAATAGAACTGATGAAGCCTTAAGCTGTTTTAGTGCTACACTTCATAAACCTGTGAATTCAGCAAATCTTACCGTTGCCACCTACAGCTAGCACCGTGTATAATGTGCAGTAACTGCTGTAAACTTCATTAAAGCCATCAAGGGATTCCTGCACTTAGTGACAGAGGAGATCAGAAATAACATCACCAGGGGCCTTGCAGCACCTCAGCTGCAGCCTGCAGGCTGCCCTTGGCTGATGGAAGTGGTGATGCCCTCCAGAAGGTGATGCACAGAGGCCAAGAGCGTGCATGGCAGCATCCCCGGCCAGGGCAGCTCTCTAGGGAGCACAGGTTTGTGTCCTCAGTCACAGCACTTATTATGGGAATGACCAGGAACTGGCACAGTCAAAGGTCCAGAGTCCCCATGACCTGTGCAAAAGCTTGTGTAACATCACCTGAGGATGCTGCCTGGGCTTTTATTCCGTATGAGGTTGCTCGGTGATACCCAGTCTGTACTGGATATTAAGAGGTAAGGTCACTGCCAAAAATACCAGTAGTTCCTTTTGGAAAATGAGTTGTATCAGCAATTGATCCAGTCATGGGGACAGCAAATATGGGGCAATTCAGGACTCCTACATCCCTTTGAGGACAATAACATAACCTCAGATCCTCTGACTGGCCTCTCACAGACTCATCTCCAGCCACCCCCAGACACACATTTGTTAATGGTGTCCACTGGCTACAAAACTTACCCAATATTCACACCTCCTAAAGATTACACTCACATTACTTTTCCATTACAACACTTCACTTCTTCAAATATTAACTTTGCAAGAATCTCAAGAAAATACAGTCTGGCTTCATTAATGTTTATAGAGTCATTTAAAACCAGAATATCCTTTACAAACAACTCAAATTCACACAGGAGGTCACAGAGATACACAGTTTATTGCTATTCTAATCCTTTCAGGTATGAAAAGACACAAACTCCTGTTAAACACATTAACTGACCCTTGTATATACATAGTCCAAACACCATTACAGAAACCAACAACTGATGCACGAGCATCCAAGCCCTAATCCTGTTTCTATACCTTTCTAGGCATTAGTGCTACAAAATGTGAATATAATTAACAAGCAAAAATTCCTCCTCACTGGACACAGATGTCTGTGGCTTTGAGGACAAGTGGCTCAAGCAGCAGCCTTCCTCTATGTGATTTTAAATTGCAATTTTAATATAGCCTCTTTCACACTGGAACAAATTGCATCGTACACACTGGCTGCTCTAAGAAAATACCTTGGTGATCCTTCTTCAGACTTGCTGAAATAAAGGAATTTATTTTAGAAATATTGATATATTTTTAATTTATAATATAAAATTTTATCCAATTAAAAAAAACCCCAAAACAACAAAAAAAACCCCCAAGCATCCTTGCATGTATTTAATGAGATGGCTAAGGTTATTGGATCAGATCAGGTTTTTTACGTTTCGATTCCAGCAGCATCCAGAAACACTACAAACTGGATTTCCCAAATACCTGTCAGACAGACTCACTGCACTCCATTAATATCCTGTGATAAAATTTTTCCTTTGACTCATAAATTGTAAAGCAAGAAGTTACAATAAATTCAAGTAACTAAACTTCATTTTTCTTTGAAAGCCCCTTAATCTATTTACAGACTTCACATAATTTTTAAAGGACATCTAGCAGCCACTAGTTAATATGCCAAGGCACACATTTTGTATTTCCTGTTTCAACCTGAATCTAAAAGGCAGAGAAAAAAAGAGAATCTTAATTGCTCTGTAACTTTTCTTATACCATGCAAATCAAACTATAGACATGAAATTATGTAAGTTTTTTTTTCTGAAAAGATTCTTGAAGCTTGCAGCTAGATGGACATATTTATTTGTCACTGGTTTGCATTTAAGAGGCACTTGGGTCAAACATAATTTTCCATATCTGCAAATTAAAACCTCTCAGTAAACGGATGGCTAATACCCTTAAACTGCAAGAGATGGAAGTTATTACATCCCTTTATTCAGTGCCAGAACGAACCAGGTAATTTATGCAGTAATGAAAAATATCATTAATGTTATTGCCTGTGCTGATTCTAGAACTATCATGCAGTATTTTAAATCCACTGTGCCTATTTCTGTTACTTCCCCCTCACCTTCCCGTTTCAGTGCTTCATATTTCTGCATGAAAAACTGCCTTAAAAGCAGGGTTTTTTTACAGTTTTTCAATAAATATGCAAATTCTGAAATACACCTGTCAAAGTTTTTCAAAACAAAGAAGGAAGCTAGAGGCTTAACCACAAGTAATCTATCCATGGTCCACTAGCTACTTAAGATTATGACTTAGTGAAAGTTATTTTTGCATCCAACATTTTTATCATACAGTTAAGGTACACATTTAGCATGTCCTGTTGAAAGGACTTCAAATTGTTTTGTTTAAAGGGAAGCATTTTAGAGGCTTTGCATGAGGCAAATATAGCGGAGTGGCACCAGTGAAGCAAACAGAAGTTTTTGAGCCAGTTTTTTGAAAAGAAAAAAAAATATGAGTTTTAACACAGTTTCAATTAATATTCTATTTCTGACTATCCGAGTCCAGTTTTCAGGAATACCATTAAATCCACACAACTCACTGGTGTGCAGTGTTTGCAGCAGGAGGCCGAGCAAACAGACGTGATCAGTGATTCGGCACTTTCTTTTCCAAATGTTAAGGGGAGATGAACCAGGAGATATAACAAGGAGTTTAAATGAGCTGTTGAGCAACTTGTAGGAGGGAAGCAAATTCAAAAGGACGTTGTCCATTTGGTTTTCAGGATGGCAATTGTAAAGCTGGGCCCAGCAGTAATGAAGGGCTGAGGCGCTTGCGTTTTGCATCCCACAGAGTGCTCAAACATGGCTCAGTTTCATCACTCAGTGCTGCAGAAAAGGAGGTTAAAAATAGCATATCAATATAGCAGGCAGAAGAAGACTAGATTTGTAAAAACTCTGTTCAGAACTGATGAGAAAGAACTTCAGAATGCTGTGACTTGGATACTTAGTTGAACTGTCTCAACCTACAGAATAATAAGTTAACTACAAGTCCCCTCGGTTCCCCTCTGTTTTCTCTTTGTGCAAGACAAATGACCACCTAAACCAGAAACAGCTCTGGTAGATTGTGCTGACTTTGGGTTCTCAGAATTAAACTTTCAAGATTTAGACAGTTTAGGCTTTACAATTTGAGCATCTGCTGGTTTTATTCCTCTATTTTCCAGTCCTCTCTCAGAGACTCAACTCAAGGTTCCCTATTAAGAGGTAACATCACAAATAAGAAAATAGCACAGGACTTGTCCAGTATTTCTGTGGTAGATGCTCAAACACAAATGATTCAGTTCCTCGTAAGAACTAAGAGGCATATCAGGAGCAGTATGAATATGACAACTAGAAACAACAATTCCCAGAACCAACATCAGAATAACTGTTTTAAACAATACTTTATTTGCAGTTTGAATCTTTAAAGACATCTTGCTCTTAATAACTCCCAAAGTTGTCCTTCCATTTTTAAAATCTATTATTCATAGACAAAAGGACAAGTTCAAACCACATTGCTTCAATCAAGCTTTAGCCTGGACTAAATGCCTTTTTTAATTATTATTTTTTAAGAAAAGATTGTTTGACTTTGTAATATTAATGTTGTGTTGATTATCACATATACTCAATACCATTTATGAAAATTGTTAGAACTGCTGAACAAAATGAAGACCAAGCAAAGGAAACAGTTTTAATGATTAAATATGCATGAATTACTATTATTGGAACCATTTTAACTAAACACCATGAAATAACTATTATTTTCTTAGTTTGCTACAATGCCTCATACCTTTCATCCCTTGTTTACCTGGCCACCCATAGTGGCAGAGAGGCTTCCTCTGGATTTATAACAGGACTGCTGGAACACGAGCTCTGACGCTCCCTTTCACAGCATCACCACAAAATTCCATGCTCTCCACCCTTTCCCTGCCATTCATTTTACCAGCTTGGATGCTAAGAGGTAACTGTGCCCAGCCATTTCAGAGAGGCTGCAAGCTAAACCATGAGACTGTTTTACATCTTTATGGCCTTCTCCAGTTTCCAGTGGGGGAAGCAGAGTCAGGAACAGATCCTGCAACACTGCACCTACATCACACTTATAACCTGAGGGTGCCCAGTGAAGTGTCCTTGGAATACACTTGCACGCTTAATGTTGGAAAACAATCATGAGAATCTACTAGTTACATAAAGAGCCCACAACTGACAGGAAATGTTTAAATTAATCCATCATAAACAACTGGAAGCAATCGTTTACTTTCATATTTTAATTTTTTTTTATTATTTTTTTTTAAGTAACACACCTGTTATGAGCAACAAGGAAGTCTCCAAACTAATGCTGCAGGACTAAGGTCTCTAATCAACTCTTTGAACCAAGAATCGAAGCACATTTTGCTCACCAGCAACAACACATCAGCAGAGGCAAAGATGCATTTCCACGGATCACTAATGCCTGCATTACAGAAAGGACTCATTTCTATGACAGCCTAGCAAGCATGGTTTCACATGGAACCACAACTTCCAAGGCAGGAAAACTCTGGGTAATGGGAAAAAAACCCACCAAAATACATCCCAAGCTGTTGTACCCCGTTCTGTTTCAGCTTTATCCGTGAAATTCCATCAAAACCTTTAAAGCCTGTGCAAATGATTTGGAATTAAAAAAAAAAAAAAATAAAAAAAAAAAAAAATAAAAACAACAAGTCAAAAGCATATAAAATGCTTTCAAAGCTGGAAAAAGCTCGAGCAGAATGTAATTTCTCTCCCTGCGTTTTTTGGACAAAATCAAGGAATATCCATCCCACAATACTCCCACCTCCATTTAATTTCTTATGTGGGATTCTGGATCAGCCTGTGAAGCCAGAAAGGGAGAAAATGCTCTTTGTGGAGAAAACAACAGAAGGCAAGCAGGATGGGGACTACAGAGCAAGTTCTTCTGCTGGCAAAAATGTTCTGTCTTCCAGATGGTGGGAGAAGGGAGCTGATTACATTCCTGTGGGAAGAACTGCACGGCCAAATATTTACCAGGTGCTTCAAGTCTCTTGCTCTGTGCAATTGTCCGGCCCTCTTCCACTCCCTGTTGTTCAGGACAGAAGTTCCATTTTCAGGACAAATTGACGGTTTAGACAGTTGGAAGAAAATTCTCCCACCAAGGCCAAAACTGGCAGACATTTCTAGGACTATAACTTAGGCACCCTCAGGTTAATAGGTGTAGGACAAATCCAAGTAAATAATATGACGGAAAATGTTTCTCAAATCTGTCTAGTGTCTAATGCCAATGTCTAAGAGTGCTAAAAGGAAGAAAGGGAACTCAAGGTAGCACTGAAGACTCCAGTTTTCATAGCTGGACATTGAACTTCCATCAAGATTTCTGTTGTCCCTTAAAAGGCTGACCTGCATTATGGCAGTAGGCAGATGGAAAAGGACTACTCATCAGAGGTTTATCGTATTAGGGATATAAAGAACCACTCCATGACTCCTACACTGGCACCACATGAAAATTGCCAAATATATTAACAAAGCTGTAGTGTGAAACTTAAAAATCATCCCTTTAATCACATGGCACTCAAGATCATACAAAATCATAATAAACATCAGTGTGACTGTTTTAAAGTGCTCACCACTACTTTGGAGCATGTAACTTACTGCAGAGATGCAGGAAAAGGACTTTTAGCAGGGCATTTCTAGAGATCCCAGAAAACCTGCCAATGTAGTCAAATGCAATCTTTTCCTCCCCAAAAAAGGAACCATCACCAAGGTCAGATGGTGTGTAAGCAGGCACCAATGCCCTTAAGAACATAAAAAATGTTTCATAATGAGATGTGTGAAAGCTTTCGCTTCTTTATTCTGTATGCCCAAGAGAAAGAAAATACTGGTGCTGTCGTATGATCTTGGCAGCTTTTAAAATATAAAGGCAAATAAAAAACCCTAAAAATGCAGAGAAACAATTTTTCAAAGATTCAGAGTACATGAAAACATGCAGGATCCATCCCTGGTGCTGACAGTGAAAATCAAAGGCCTGAGATGAGGAAGGAGTGACAGTTTTTAACACTGAGCACATGGACTTTCTACTGATTTCCCAACTTGTGCTTCGTTGGAACTTGTTGTAATTTCATTTAAAACAAAGGCAGAATACTCATGACCAATAATATAGAGTTGATGGGATTTTTATGCTGGTGGTTACGTACGGAGTAAATACTTTTAGTATTTAGCCATTAGATTTAAAATGTAAGGTAAGAAAACAACACTTCTCCCCTGACACCAACGTGTTTCTTAGACATACCAAAGCTCTCTCAGCTATATCAAACAGAAAGCAAAAGCTTTGTCTTAATCTGTAATGATATTTCAGAAATGACTTTTACAGTACTGTAATTCTAGAAATGATGAGAAATGAAGACCAGCAGTGACAACTGAGTCCAGAGTTAAGCTGAGGTTCCTCCAGGGAGAGCACAACTTCCAGCATAAAAATATTCTTTTGATGAAAGAGTCCAGGTATATTAAATGAAGTTGTTTTCCTCCAGTTCACATTATTTTCACTTCAAGAAAGTTGAAAGGCCGCATGGTTAGATTTTAGCTAAACTTTGAATTACAAAAGATTTTACAGCCCAGTGTCAGCTAAGTATCTTTAACAGCTCTTCCATGAGGAAAATTTTATGCAATATTTTGTCAATATTCCATTTTTCTCTAGATCTTGATAAAAATATGCAGGGACAGGACACATTTAAAGATTTTAAACTTGGTCTGCAGCTCTATAGGCCAAGTCACACTCCTGTTATATCATGATAGTTCAGGAATTACCTTGAGGAAAGCAGTGCAATTAATTATAAAGCTTCACTTCAATGAGAGAAAAGGAGAATCTACAATTATCTCTAACATCCTTAAATAGTATTATTTTACTTTATTACTCTTTCTCTATAAGGCAGACAAAATTTATTAATAGCTTTTACCTAAAGCCTGAGACTCAAATCCTTATTTTCACATCAGTGACATTCCTACCTCAGTACAGTTGTGGAACAAAATTATTTGAAGATTAAATGTAGAAGATACCTACTGCTTTCAAAGTCTGCTCTTACCAGTCACTCTGTTTTCAGGCATAAATTTTTTATCAAAAAAAATTCTTTTAATTTGTACTCCCTACAAAGGGCTTATTGGACTTTTCTAATAAACTATTTGAAGCTCCTGTTTACTTGTGCCAGACGGGTTAATTTTTCAAAGTGCTAAATGAAAACATATTATGCTCACATTCAAACCAGAGGTATATTCCCAGATCAGAGTGCTGTCATCTCAGATCTAAAGAGACTCAATAGCAGCAAATGTGATTTTATTTATCTCTGATTTCATGGGTTGTGCCACTCTTCGCTTCATCTGCAAGAGCAATCCCATTTGCATGTGTTTAATTTGATGTAAAGGTGTGAAAGTTATGTTAGTCAGCTTCCCTAACTAAAACTGTTATATTTCAAACTGCAATTCATGGAGAGGTTGAAGGAGGACACCAACTGATCTACCCTGTCAGTCACAGACATTTTGAGATGCTTGATACTAATTAAGCATATCAGCTCTGATGCCAGACTTCTGTAAGACAAAGGGCTCCATCAAGTTGATAAGACTCTGCTTAGCAGGGTTTAAAATTAATTCATAATTTCTTTTATGTTTGTCATGTTTTGTGAAAATGAACTGCCATTCAATTTTTCATAAGCCCTGCACAAGCAGAAGTTTAATTTCAGGCAGCATGCTGACAGGCCTGGGTAGTTTTAAGAAAAAATTGTGATTACAGGCAGTGATCAAGCTCCAGATAATTGAAACTGCACACCAAAATACCCAGCACTGCAAATATTAATGCATCTTCCCAAAGTCTCTTTGAATCTGCATAATCTAAGAAGTTTTCGTTTCTTTTTGCACTTGGAATATTTTCAGCCCAAATATTTAAAAAATAAATATCTAAAGGAACTTCCAAAGTAGATCATCCCATCTTCGACAGCCTACTGTTCAGAGAAGAAACAGAGGGAGCCTATGGCTGTAGCCTGACATCCAGAGCATGTGCCTGGGAAGAAGTGTTTCTCTGTCCTATTTCTGACAGCAAAACTAAACATGCTCATTAAAATCAAAATTTTACTTATTTTTAGGGTTGCCAAATTCACTGTTCTCTAATAAATCAACAGAGCTTCGAGAACACAGCACCTTCAAATATACCAAAGCCAGTGTGTTTGAAGATTCAGAGGCAGAAACACAGCGTGATAAACTAGAGGAAAAAAAACACAGGCCAATGACATTAACTCTGCCTAAATGCCTCATATCTGACATACAGATATTTTAAAGTATATTGGCGTTCTAGAGTTAATAGATACGTCTCAGTGCAAAATATTGGTATTATCAAGAATAATCCAATGGCCATTGTGAAGATTTAGTTAACTTCTATGTCTGGTCCACTGGTGAATATCAAGCCTGTGAATTAATGAATCACAGTGAAAACCAGTAAAACCCCTTGTCTTTAATATTAAAAATTTAAAGTGACAATTTGTTTCAAGCTGGCAAAGAAAATGGTGAGACTCATTGCTTTAGGCATTGGGGGAAAAAATAGCATTAATAGTGTCAAGGCAACAATGGATATATTTTACTATTATTAGGTGGAAAATTGAAGGTGCAGAAATCCTTCAGATGCCTTGTAATAGCTTGTTTAATAAAGGGGGACTGGAATAATCGTTTTTCAACTTTAATATTATTATAGAGAAAGAGAAAAATGGTGTCTGCAATCTAATGCCGAAAACCCTTTCCCTGCTGGCTGTGAAGAGCTATGTCTGTTTTGACAAATTTATTGCTGCAGTAAACAAAAGAAAAACCTTTAGCTATCATCTCATTAAGACAGTCATGAGTGTTTTTCATTGATTAGCTCCTATTATAACAATATTCCTCAATATGCTGCATGCTACATGTGAACACTGTTATGTATAAACAACCAGCAGCCATTACTGATCAATGAATAATTTTAGACAGAGAGATAAATGTAATTGGATGACAGCATATTAAGAGCTACTTCATTTCATTCTCCTGATACTCAAAGGAAAAAACAGACAGACTTATCCCACTTTGTTAATTAGTAGGTTTTTTAGGAACAGAAACATTAGATTTACATTTGGCATTCCATCCCAGGTGTATTCCCACAGATAAAATTATGTACAATCAAAACTAAGTCCTGAATTGCTGTGTTTTGCATTGAGAAGACTTCCAGTTATTAGTGCTGCATATTTTCTGTTTTACAGACACACTGAACTGTTCTGAAGAGAAAGGCCAGAAGAGGTAAACAGTTACTAGCTCCAACAGCTACAGGTTTGCACACTGATGATCTGCAGCATTAGAAATGAAAGGGAGCTACAATTGCAGCATATTCTGGATAGTTTCATTCTTCAGAGCCCTGGGCCCTTCCCTGCAAGGAAGCCTCAGGTTATTACTCAGGGGGTTGACAGCTTTAGCAGGTGCTTTCCAGAAGGCTGACAAGAAGTAACATTTCTAAAATCAGTGGAAGGCACGTGGCCTTTCCTCCCCAAATCTGATTTCCGAGCAAAACACAAGTGGAGCAATATTGAGCAAAACACAAGTGGAGCAATATTAAGCAAAACACAGTGCTTAGCACTTTGGGGAGAAGCCACAGAGCATTAAGGTCAGTCAACTTTTGGCCAAATTGGGCCTCCAATCCCTTGCAATGGCAGGTCCACTTTCAGAATTCTTATTCTCTTATTGAAATACAAGCATATCATAATAGTCAATGGGATGCCCTTTCACTTCTATCTAATATTATAGATATTTATCCACATTTTTCCACTGTCATTCTCCCTGGCTTTAAGGTGACACTCTTTCTTTCTTTCTTTCTTTGGTTTTCCTTTCGCTTTAATGCAAATCACAGTGCTACTGATGCTCACACGTTCACACACAGTATGTTCTTGATGTAAGTAACGTTTCACGTTCAAGCAAACATACCAATAATGTCACCAGCAGTGTAACTGTCCTGAAATTAGCTTTAGCTGTAAATAAGACTGTCTTTTGATGTTTCTGACTACTTTTGACTGTTCTGTCTGTGATGAATCCATAGGTGCATTTTATTCTTATTCTCTCTCTCCCTTCAGGCTCTAAGATTACATAATTTTTTTCTAAAATATTCACTGTTAAGTGAAAAAACTGACTAGTATCCTTTCAGAAAAGCAGAACCTCAAATTCTATAGTATATGACTCTTGGGCTATGAAATTTGCTGTAAACTCACTGGTGCATTTCAGAAGTTTTGATTTAAATCCAGATTCCGGCAAGTTAGCCATGGGGATGGTAGGGAAGGTGACTAGTACAACAGGGATCTCTAAGAGGCAGTAAGTGAGTTATAAAAACCTACTTAGCTAGAGATATAACACCTCCTACAGCACACCCAAGAGTGCAGAAGCAGCGAGTAGGCACAGTTATTGCTAAAAACACAATTATACTTAACAACTCCTATAAATAGGGCTGGGTAACTGATGTGAGAAAAAAAACAACAAACACGTGATAAGGAAGTGGCTGGCCTACCCACATGTGGCTTCTACCCTGAAGAAGATGAGAGATGGGGACCCTGCAAGTACTGGGAGAGCAATTCTCCTTTGATTATGAGGATGAGAGATCTCACCATGCCTGTTCACCAAGCCCAGCAACAGTTTGTATCTTCAAAAATGTTCTCATCCTTTAGTGCAGAGGATGTGCTATTATAACCCAAAGTAGCATGTCAACTAACATTCAGATTTATTTCAGCTGGTCATTTATGACAAGCACCAATGGGACTTCTCTAGTTTCTTTTCCAGAAAGAAGCAGAGTTTGTAGCATTCCATCATTTCCTTCCCCCGCAGAATTACTCCCAATTTGAACAATGCTTCCCCAGCTGAGGCACAAGTAACAACTTCTGGCAACATTCATTTCAGCATTCCCTGCCAAAATTACACCTCTATTAAGGAAAAACAGACAATTGCAAGGCTTGCTGCTACCATCCAAGAGCTTGTTTACCTTAATTAACTTAGAAGATCAGTCTACATGAACTAACGTTTTCATTTGTGAATGCTGAATCCTCTCGACTGGAGAATTAGAAGCCTAAATCAGACACTTTGAAGTTCTCATTGTGAATCATTGCTTCCTATTACTGTATACATTGTAAATTGCTGCCGACAAAAGCTTTTTCTTTCGGTTACAACTGCTTAGCAAAGTAAATTCCCTTTTATTAGTTACAGCATGTAAAGTTTTGCAAGTGCATTATTAAAAGCACCTAATTGTTCTACGAGCCAGTAAGTACATATTTATCTTTGCGACCAAGAGTTAAGTTTGTCGAGTACCAAAATACCCAACTGTGAATGGCAGTTTTAAACAATATTTTAATTATTTGTGCAAAGATTCAGACTAATATCTCAAGCCTTTAGCTTTCTTGCTTAATCAAAACCAAGGATTTTTTCACAGGGTGACAATTAGGGCAAATAAGAATTTCAGTGGAAAAAAAATGGTTAAAAATAAGATCAATTTGCTACTGATCATAGCCACTGATCAATTTACTACAATCACAGCTACTTCAAAAATAGGTTTTGTTGTTCTATCCTCTACAAAACAAATGATGGTAATAATCATGCTGAAACAAGAGTACCAATTACAGTGGTGACTGCGCTAAGTGCCTCTCTCAAGGCTGTAACCTTATTACAGCAATGGCACTGAAGAACTGGACATATACCTTAAGTCCTGCAGGAATGATAGGAATGACACAACTGCAGTGCAAACAGGAATTTAGAAAGTCTAGCTACAATCAACAAGGAAGCTACAATGGCAGCTGTGCAGGTAAACAAATCAGTTCTTCAAAAGAAGACTTAAAAAAATCAGCAATACACTCTTTTCGAGAGACAGAAAAAAAAAAAAAAGATGATGGCTTCTACCTGAATTAACTTATTCCAATAATTTCAACATCAGTCTTTATTTTGAAGGGAGAGCGTCAACTTCAAAAGGGCAGTTGAAACTATCTGACACAGTACTTTGAACATAAAGTAATACTTTACAGTTCAAAAGACTGCATCTGAAGCTCTAGGTATGTCTCAGTGTATTTTCATGGTCTCCTCCCTGTCCATCTTTGGGGTTTTTTTGGGGGGGACACAGAGACAGCGAGAGAAAGAGAATTTGGCATATTGTGCAGAACATTTAAAGGTACAGAATCTGGCCTGGCAAATGTCTGCAGGGAGTGTATTTAGCAATGTTAGTTTTCACAGAATTTGAACTGGAAAGAAAATTTGAAATGAAATTGAAATGGAAGAAAAAACTTAGGGAAAGTTTACAAAAACAAAGTTCAGTTCTAATACAGCTCTGGAATAGGAAGTGTAACAATTAATGCACAAAGCTGACTGCCATCAAATCTGAGGAAAAGTATTTTGATGATCCCTACCAGCAGATACCCCTCCAACATCCTCAGGTCTTCTGCCCCTCATTTCATGCCTCCTGTGATACCTACTGCAGACACGACGCCTCTGCCCAGGCAGTGCCAATAGCAACAAAGGCAAAAGCTGCCAACAGGGATTTGTCCCCTGTCCCCACCTGGCAGACCTCATGCCCTCCCCTTGCTGTGGCTCAGGCAGGAAAAGAGGGAATGAGTTTTAAATAGAAATGGAATTTGATTCTCCTCACTGCGATATCACCACGTGTCTTCTCAGTTCAGTGGAGACTGTTCTGACCCAGATGATGTTTGTAAGAAGTCAGAGCCCACCATCACAACAGGACCTTTGCAACTGCATTTTCAGTACCAAGACTGTGGTATTACCACTCGATGTTACTGAGAAAAATTGTTTTGGGGTTTGTTTCATTTTTAAAAAAGAAGCCTTTGTACTTCTCCTTCTTTGGTAATTATTTAAAAAAAGAAGAGTAATTTCAGTAACAAATGTTTTATTGAAATATTGTCCATAATGAATCCTTTATAAAAGTTTTTCTTTCTCCACTTTCTTTAAACTGAGAATAAAATCACTGTGCCTTATAACATTTAATTACATGTACTTAAAGTTTTCAGCCAAGGCAGCTTTTTAAATAATTCATGAGTTATGCATTGTCCAAATATATCTTTACTTACAGTTTGTGTCGAGGAAGTAATGGTCTAATATATACTAAATCCCTTATAGTATTAACTGTATACTATTCCCAGATATAGTTTGATACAATACGTGCATCATTTATCTGGACACAGACTAAAGAAGTCATGGAGGCATCAGGAAAGGATTTACTGCAACACACCAAAGCAATGCTAAGTGCATGGAATGTTAGGGGAAATATTGACTCCACCTGTTCTTTCAGCAGACAGTTTGTCATTTGAGTCAAGCGGGGTAAACGACTCAATTTAAGCAAGAAGACACCACACATTTGTCCAAAAATACTTTCTTCAAGATTCAGCTCACTCATGAGGACATCCATAAGGTTGGTTTGGCAGCAGACAAGCATCTCAATCCAAATCAGTCCTGGCTTTTCCAAGCGTCCATGCTTTGGTTTACTTGAGGAGCTGCTCTGACACCTATCCTGCCTGCTTCTGAAGAGAGATTGGCTGTGGTTGAGGAGAGGCAGCTACAGAAAACCTCAATGTCACTTTGGGTTAAAAAGACTGCCCTTTTAATCATTTTCAGGTTATTGCACTCACAATGGAAGAGCACATTTCTCAGCTTGGAGACCTTCTGGAGCACAAAATGCAGCAGGAAAAGCACAGGAGGCACCAATATCCCCAGGCACCGATATTCCCAAGACAAGCAGGGAGCAGGAACTACTGTCAGCTCCTGGGGAGATCAGAGAGGAGAATATGTGCCTGAGAACCCAAATTTTGCACAGGTTCTCCAACCCATGGGGCCACTGAAAACTGCTGGACTTGAGAAAGCAAAAGGAAAGATGTCCTCGTTCAAGGGCACAGTGAGCAGGAAAGAAATTTGCTTTTCTAATCTTTTATTTGAATCTGTGTCATCCTGAAGATCAGAGTTCCCCCTATTTCAAAAGCCACCCTGTTCTAATAAAACCAAGCTCTAGAGATCAGAAGCCCAGCAGTACCTGTCATCACATTTACTTTAAGGAAGCAGTGCTGGAAGTTGCATTTCAAAGCAATGGCTAATTCAGGATCTTGCCAGAACTTTCAGAAATTCCATCTGGTTAAACATGCAGCATACCCTGAGATACAGTAAATGCATTGGACCTACAGACACCAATCGAGTCACCAGACACTGGAGCACACTTGTTACAGTCTCCCTGTAGAGATGACTCGGATGACCTGGGCTCACTTCCTTTCCACTGGACACATGTTCAGATGAGGGTCACCAAGGTCCTAATTGGATACATCAGTAAAGTCAAACAAGATGGGATGAGCACAAACTGTCACTGACCTTGAGGGAAGCCATCTGGGAGCACCTCAACACGCAGGAGCATTTCTCTCCCTAATGTCACACCGGCCACTCACAGAATGAAGCATCCTCAGTATGCATCACCCTTGTGCTGGAAGCAATGGTGTGGTGACACAGTTACAGTCATAATCACTTCCATCTGCAGTGGAGCCTATTTTATTATCCTCTTCTTGAACTGCTGTTTCTGGAGGTCTTCATAAAAATAAAGAGCAACTTTGCTAGTTTCTTTCCAGTGAAGACAACCTTCAAGTTTGTGAATGATGAGCTAAAAAATACTTTACATTTTTTTTCTTGATACCAATTAAAAGTCCCAAGGTCATAATGCCATGAAAGGATGTAAATGAACACATGTCCAGAGAGGTGGAAATTCTTCTGGTTTAATGTGGATTCCCTATCTGTGGGACAAAGCTTTTCAGTGCCATTAACCCTATAGTGCTTTTATTCTATCTTTTAAGATCAAAAAGCAAGTCAAAATTTATCCTACTTACCCCACCTCTTTGCTATCATACATTTAAAGATGTCTGAAAGGGCTTCTCAACTACTTTTTTTCCATTATCTTAAATACTTAAATTTCATTTTCAGTAAGGCACTGTTTAATGAATATTTATGAGTAGATCCTGCAGTGTTCATTGAAACTGTAGACTTCCAGACTTCCCTTCACAGCAGGCTACAGATTTACATTTCGCTTTTTATTACTAAAGTCTTAGCCACACAAATTGATGTCACTTAGAAAATAAGATGACAGTTCCAGCTCCTTCATCTGTATTACTTCATGTATCCACATTATTCTTTGGCTCTGAAGAGGCACAATGTATATGTTTGATATGCAATCTTTCATTGAAAAATACCTAATTATAAAACTTGCAGCAGCTACAATTTACACATGGCAGCCTCAAGTCAGCAAACCACTGTGGGCAGTGTCCCTGAAGTCACCGAGATCACTGGCATGAATAAAATCATTCACTTGAATAAGTGATCACAAGACAAGACCTTCTGTACAACAATACACAACCTGATGAACAGCAGGATTAACTCTAAAGTTTCTCACCCTGTAGGCTCTGTTTAGAGGCTGTTGATTCCAACAGTGGCAATGCATGGGAGCAGCAGTGCAAGGCCATCTCGTCAATTTTTTGCCAGGTCCATATTCCCAAAACTTTCTCCTAGGTGGCAATGATCACTTAATGAGGTTACTCTCTAGCAAAAGCACAGAAGAGGAAAATCATCTCTATCCCTCTATTTGTTAACTTCAACTTTGTACTTGCAAAAGCAGGAATAAGTAAATCTGTTTTTATTTAAAAGTATTCACACAACGACTCATGTTATGAGAATATAGAATTCTTTTCATCACAGTTAAGTGACCCAAATATTTTGCTCATAACCATGTAACTAACCAGTGAATAAGAAGCTCTTCTCTGTCACTAGCTAAAGTCCAAGCTGAACAAGACCAATTCAAGTAAGCCAGTTCAGGAAGTGAGGATTGAAAATAAAAATAAAATCAGACTCTGTGGCATTCCTCAATTCCCTTAATTTTATTGCTAAATTGAGTTTCTTTGTCTTTTTATTTAGAGCATTAAGACATGAGAAAAACATATGAAAACTTCCATGATGTCAAACAGCTTAAGACATGTATACTTGGCCAGTTTGTATAAGAACAGGGCTTCACAATAGCTGTGCATGGGAGTTACCCATGAAAGTATGACAAAATGTAATTTAAAATTGTAACTGTTCAGTTAAAGCAAGCTACCCCGAATTGTTCTTGGAATTCCTATACAACTGTACTTTTCCTTTCTAACCCAAGATACACTTTTTTGTGCAGAAGCATTACTTTGTCCCTTGGATGACTTAACAAATCACATTCAGATAGAAATGAGGGACAGGAGGTCACTTGAGCCAGAGAGTAATTGGCTGTGTGCCCATTCTCAGCCTGTGGAGAATCCAAAGTAAAATGAACATGTGGGAGAATCAGGAGATGAAAGTCATGAGGTATCAAAGCATTAGCAAAAAATTACCAAGGACCTCTGATAAGCTCAACACTTTTGTAATGGACAGTGAAATTGCAGGTGGTTGATAACACTAAAATTAGGACTACACTTTGACATTAAGGTCTACATTAAAAAAAAATAAATCTGCATTTCCTCTTAAACCATCTTCATGGCTTCATGTCTGAACAGACAACTGTTGTTACATTATAATGGCTTTCCCTGTGCCCTCCTGTTATTGGGTTACCTCACAAAAAATTAGGTCTTGATACCATAAACAAAGTGTGAAACCAGTGCTGTTGCCTCCAGTATAACTCTACACATAAAGCCAAGTGTTGGTTCTTGAAGTGCAAGGTCTTTGAGGTACAGTTCAGTTTCCAAGTTATCAAGGCTGGATTTTCTCCAGAATAAAATATTCTTTTTGTACATAAAAATAAGAGCTAAGCAGTAAATGTGCCTTCCTCACATATGCTCTAATATACAAAGGTACTAGGGGAGAGCTGGTTCCTGAACTCAACAGCAGTTTTCTAATACTTAAAATGAGGAAAATGTATAATATCTGATAAAATACTGATTAAGTATGATGCTGCAGAAAGGACCCAAAGGAATAAGACAGTAAAATTACTTTCAGGTACAACTGGATCCTATGATAGACTTTCTCTATATAATCAGAAAGCTAGAAATAAAAATGCCAAACAAAACATATCAGAGGTTTATATTAATACCCAGTTTTACAGCAGTGATCTTAAGCTATCAACAGATGGAGAGATTAAAATGGTGTTGTTACACCTCAGGTTTGAAAGCAGCACAGCGTGAGATACTAAAGGATTTTCCAGGAACATTGTAGCAAAAGAGTCTCAATGGGAATTCTGCAGATAAACACAGGGGGTAAAACTGAACATAAACCACGGTACACATACTGCTTCTCCTTGTTGAAAACTCAAGCAGCCAAATTGCCTACCCAGAACAAAACCAGAATTTCAAACAAAATCAACCTCACCTGGAGACACACAGCTGTCACCCACACTTGTGTTTTAACAGCCTGTCTGGGAGAGCCTGGCAAAATGTTTGAACAATTACTGTGTTCCCATTTCACTTTGTCCTCCTGCCAGATTTGCACTTTTGTCATTTATGAGCCTTCTGCAAGAATAACTAATTTCTTGCCAAATTGCCTACTTCCAATCAAAGGTTCATGAAAATCAGGCACCCTAACAAAGATTAGAAGCTCTATAAGAAATCTAGGGCATTTATTTGCATCAGATAAGAAAAGCACATTCCTGAGGGTCTCCCTTTCTACCTGAGCTATGAAACTTCAGTGGTAACTCACTTTTTCTGCATAATATTGGAATGGGATAGAAAGTTAATTAAAAATACATCCAACAATAATTTCTATAAAAGGTATGTACCACCCACATAAACACAGTATTTTACTTGTGGCTTTCCACTCAACATCCATCCTTAAAAGTATTTATTTTCAGGAAACTGAAATACAAATCAGAACTGCCAACAGAGTACAACAGTCTAAAAATGACCATGCTTTTAACTAGCTAAGAAACTGAAAGCTTCAGGTAAATTGTTCCAGCTTAGTTTTCACCTACCCTTCTGTAAGGAAAGTCAATGTCACCTTTAGCACTTTCTGTATATTTCATATAGCGAAGCAAAAATAGGGCTGATGAAAGGCTATGGTCATATGAAACTCTCCTAACACAAACCAAATAAAATTTAGGTCAGAGAACTGGATGAGAACAAACAGGATTTTGCCCTAAATCCACAGAAGCAGCTGTTGATTGCTATTTTAATTAGTAAATACAAGGTTTGTATATGGTATTGTAGGTACGGATGTCAAAACCCCTGATAGACTGGAACAAACTGTTTTCTAATTCCAATGATGTTCCCCAGGCTGCCAGGAATAATTACTTTTTTTCCCTTTTCAGATCAATGCTGTAAGGACCAGAATCAGCCTCCTGATTAAAATTCAGCTATGTATTAACTCAAAGCAAACCCTACTGCAGGAAACAGATGCAAGTAATAAGGGTATCAGAATCCATCTGACAGAGACAAATTCAAATCATTATGTTGGTTAAGAGAATTCTTTTGGCCCTATAAATAAATAATTTCCAAAAAATATAAAATATGAAGGAAAAAAGTAGGCAAAGAACAATAGTATTTTCATCCCTTCATCAGGATCACTTTAACATGTGAAAGATATCTAGAGAGGGCAAACAGAGAGAAGCCAATTTTAAGCACTTACTGTCAGCAAGCTTGTCTTAATAAATGTATAAATAATGTTAATTAAAAATTCGGTTGTGATAAGGAAAAAGAAATATCCTTTTTGGGAACATGGTTCTCTAGACATTTGATTTAATGGATTACACTGTTAAGTCCCACTATTAAAGAGCTATCTTCTAGCCTGCTAGTTTCCTCTCATGCTACACACAGACAACATTTGCATTGGACAGAGGTGTATTTCCTCTTATGACAACTCCCCATGAAATATCTTAAAGTCCTCTTGTGCATTTCACTGTACCTTTTACATCAAAACATGTCCGAGAAGCTTGAATACAGCTCTAACAACTCTGCTGGGGTTCCTGGTTTCTTGTTAAAACTGGAACAGAATTGTGTTTCTCCCTCAGGCACTGCCTTAAAAAAAAAACTTAAGGCCATACATTCTTGAATTATTTATCAGAAGTTATTATGCAAACAAGGATTAAATAATTCTCTTTGAGCTGCTTGTGGTAAGCATAGCAGCTAGAGGCATATTGCCTGTGTGATATCTCCATTTTATCCAGCCTTCCTGGCAAACAAATTGTTTTGCCAGAGACATTCAAGACCTGATTTTCCTCTTTAGTCACTGGTGCAAGCGAGAGAAACCTCCTCAGAATTCTATGGAATTACACCAGCATAATACTGGTTAAGTGAATCAAGGCAAATATTTTTTTTTTCCACTTCCACTTGATTAATGAGTATTGGACCAAAATAGCACCAGCTTAGACTTTATTCTGCCCCCTTGCTTGATTCATCTGGCATAGCTTTAAAACACAGCTAATCTGTTAATGAATAAAGGAAATAAACAATAACCACAGAATCATTTCATCTTTTAAAAAAGCTAACAGTATCATCAACCATATGCAGTAGATGAAGTTCTTTGTCTTTTCCAAAACGGGCACCACTTTCTAAACAGACTTTAAAAAAAATATGTGTAATCTATATATACTTTAAAAAGTGCTGCTGTTTCTGCACGATCTCAGTCCAAGAAAGTTACCAGCCTGCTTAAAAAAGTACACTTATGCAGCTATGCAATTTCAAAACACAAAACAAAAGAACTGAAATTATGAGATGTATCTGTGTGTATTATGTGGCAGAAAACACCTGGACAAAGAGGTAATAATACTATTGTTGCTGCCTAGGATAAATAATGCCTTATATTTGCTATTTTGTTCTACACGCACTTAGAATGTATGTGAAATGCCCATTCTCTTTAGTAAACTCTTAAGGAGGACGCCTAAAGGTCATTATTTCTCTTATACATGCACACAACATAGATACAAGAGGTGTTCTGCTTCTGAGCATGGCAAGGCAAAAAGTCCACCTGCTGTTGTTAAAGGATACTGAAAATGTAACCACAGATTTCAGTGAAAAGCAACATCCCCATGTCACCAGTCTTTAACAGCTGTATCTTTCTAAATATTCAGTCAAGGTGCATCACACAAGTTCCAACATATTTTGGTTCATCATCAGATCCAAGAAAGACTTAACTGAAGCTTTATCAACACCAAGAGCTGAAGGAAGGAAAAACCTTATCTACTTCTCTCTGAAGGCACCATCTGCAGTTCTGTGCAAAACAGTTCCAGCTCAACAAGCCACAGCATTTGCTGTATACTTAATGTATATATTTTTAAAACCTTTTGTTTAATGGATTTTTAGTTCACAGAAACAACAATAAACTTGGACTGAAGTTCACTCTGGTCTTTGCCAGGTAAAGGCCTTAACTATTAAACCAGACCCCTTTTCTTTACCTTCTGCTGTGCTCACATATTTCCTACGTTTACAAGCCCTGAGTCTCCCCCACTCCAGCAGCCAACTGCAATGTCAGGTGGCAAATGAGAGAGGGAAAAAATCTGGGGTGCATTCAGCAGATATACATGATGCAGTCCTCAAACTCAACCCCTCAGACTGGGGAGGAGGGTAAAACATAGCCCTGAACCCTGCAGGCAGCCTCTGTGGCTACCACTAGCCCCTTAAAAAATGCTTCTCAGCAGATCAGGCTTCAGATACTGCAGAGGTAGAGTGCTCCCAGCAGTCCTGAATCAAGAGCTGTGTTTCTAAGGCAGGTGGAAGTTCAGACTCACCTTCCTGGCTTCAAATACTTCAGTGGCTGATTCTGTAACTCCTCTGGGTGAATCTAGCCCCAAGCAAATACAGTGACTGCTAGCTAAAACCAATGGAACTTCTTATTAATGTCAGTGGGTACAGAAGGAAGTCCTTAAAGAAATTAATTAAAATTGAGGGGTTTGGCGTAATATAAAGATGAAAAATGTGCTTCATGTGTTAATACAGAATTAAAAAGAAACCCCAAAACAGGAGCTCCAGCAGTGTTCAGGTGTATTACAAAACTCCAGAGGGGAAAGCATGAAAAACAAGAGTGCTCTTCACTGCATCTTAACCATAAACATTCAAAGGAAAATAATATCACTAAAAAGAACGGTTTAGGCCGAGAGGATTTTACCTTTTGGGCAGAAACAGAGGATAAACAGTCAAAGACTTTTTACAGTTCAGATAAAAATAAAAAGCAAGCTGTATGCTGATTTGTGTTTAGACTCTGCCAGCAGCAACAAACTCATCTAAACCAAACCAAACAACCCAAGGAGAGACACAAAGCAGAGCAAGCAAAGGGCTCCACCTCCAGGTTCTGCACCTTCTGCCCACCCAACCCCCTCTGCTTTCTGCTGGAACTTTAAAAGAAACATTAGCAGCAACACTTTTCTTTTTTTTCATTTTGTCCTTGAAAATTAATACTCTTTGAGAGACTGTGAAACACAGGCTGGTCTTGCCAGTTATTAAATGCTCTCGTTTCCCATGCACCAAGTGCCTCTCAGAACCAAGATAGGAATCAGAAAAAAGGACACAATCAGATGCTATTCAAAGAGATTATTTTCTTTTCCCATATTTAAGTTGTTGATAGACAGATGCAAAAGCCTGCATCTCCTCGCACCTCATTAATTTTTATATTTGGCAGTTTAAATTTAAAAAGTCCCCAGAAGATTAACACTGTTGTTACACTCCCTTAGAAAAAAACAAAAAGAAAAAAAACAAAAAGAAAAAAGAAAAAAAAGAAAAAAGAAAGAGAAAAAAAGAAAAAAGAAAAAAAGAGAAAAAAAGAAAAAAGAAAAAAGAAAAAAGAAAAAAAGGAAAAAAAAAAAAAGAAAAAAGAAAAGAAAAAGAAAAAAAGAAAAGAAAAGAAAAAAAGAAGAAAAAGAAAAGAAAAGGAAAAAAAGAAAAGAAAGAAAGAAAGAAAAAGAAAGAAAAAGAAAAAAGAAAAAGAAAGAAAAAGAAAAGAAAAAGAAAAAGAAAAAGAAAAAGAAAAAAAGGAAAAGAAAGAAAGAAAAAGAAAGAAAAGAAAAAGGAAAGAAAAAGAAAGAAAAGAAAAAGAAAGAAAAAGAAAAAGAAAGAAAGGAAAAAAGAAAAAAGAAAGAAAGGAAAAAAGAAAAAAAAGAAAGAAAAGAAAAGAAAGAAAGGAAAAAAAAAAAGAAAAAAAAGAAAAAGAAAAAAAAGGGGGGATTATTTGTCAGTTGATGTTTTTTGCTTTCTCTGGAATCAGCTTATTTGTTTTAAAGGACCAACCCAAAAAAAGGCAGAGCTAGGGAGAGGTCTGTGTGTGTCAGAGGCTCAGTGCTGGGGTGACAAAGGCAGAAGAGCTCTGGCCTGAGCCCCTAGCACACTGTGATGTGGGAGCTCGTGGTGTGCCACTGAACTGCTCTTTATTTTTGCATTCAGAAGCAGAGCTGCTGCTTCGGCTCTCTGGAGGTTCAGAGATAGGAAATAAAGGAAAGGAAATATTCCTAGCTTTTGGAAACTTTTTTAATTTTTTCATGTAGCACCTAATTTGGAAGCTAAACTCTCGGCTGCTCTGCCAGTA
>JAAWXA010000032.1:7108735-7278929 GCA_038090715.1 Florisuga fusca
CTTTTTTTTTTTTTCTTTTCTTTTTTTTCTTTTCTTTTCATTTCTTTTTCTTCTTCTTTTTCCACGTGTGAGTGTTTTTGTGTGGGTCCTCGTTGAGGAGCCGTTAGGGAAGAGGTTAATGGAGGTTTGTTTAGGTCTCAGTCACTTCTGTGCTGGCTGATAATGGAGATCAACTGCTGGGCTTAAAGCTGGGCAGGGGGAAGGAGAACGTCCTGGTGGCTGTAATGGCCCAATTATTTCTTGTAGACTAATGCCTTTCTGCTGTGTTCTTTAAGATAACTTTCATAAGAGTCACAGAATTTGCTCTTAATTTGGACTTCTGATTTGGTAAGTAAAGCCTTTTTCATTTTTCTTGTATCTGAAGCTTTTTTCCTTTTCCCTGATAAGCAACTGCAAATTAATCCAGGGAGAACGTGAGATAACCTTGCTACTGCAGATGCAGGCTTTCTAGCAGACTGCCGTTTCCAGGATAAAAGAAACTAATTTAATTATTCCACCTGTATTGTTACTTGCATGTTGACCAATACTCATTTCATCTGATCCTGTATTGTACCAAGTAATTTATACACCCACTAACTCATTACCTTTGGAGCTCTGAGTGCAGCTCTGCTTCCAAGACCTGGAGTGCACTTGGGAATTGTCATGACTTTTGTGGAAGCAGCAGTAAAATTTGTCAGACCAGCCATCCCCTTGCAGACACACAGTTCTGTGATAAAAACCAGGTTCTCCTCATCAGATAACTTACACAAGCTCTAAGGAAGATAGGAGGTTCTCTGAGCCCAGTGGTTTAATCTTCTCTAAAGTGAATGGTTCATCGGTTTTAAGGCTGAATCCAGTATATAATGGTGGGAGCAATTTCCAAAGATAGGGAAGCTTCCCTGCATGCATGTTTGTCCTCTCAAATCTACATAGGCATGTGGTCATTTGGGTTGGTGAGCTGAAGGCACGCAAATGCATTATAAGCTGTAAAAGCAGAAGAAAGCAACCTTGAGTGAAAATGACTTTTTATCCCTGATGGAATTATACTTGCCACTATTCCTGTTATATTCCTGAGCAAATATAGGTAGACAGACTCTCTTCACACCAGACCATTTTAAACAGAGACTTTGATTAATATTTATGAGACTTGTTTGGGAATCCTCCTTCCTCATGCGAGTCTCAACTCCTTTAAGGAAATGCACATTTTAGAAAAAAATTGCCCTATCCAGTGACCTGTACACTACTAAGTTTCTTAGTACCCACTATGAGCTACTGAAGATGAAACACTAAAAGTCAGTTAGTATTCATTTAATGGGCTGCCTGTACATAGGTGTGTAGCAAAACAAAACCAAAATGTCCATGTTACATATTGGCTGTGTATGCACTTGAAGACAGCCCTGAGGAAGATTTCACATGAAGTTAAGGGGACAAGAGTAATTTTGCTCAGAACAGGTGTCATAGAATACATCTCAGCTCACAGGAGTGAAGCAGGCTTGTGGGGGGAGATCAAAAAGCAAGCTCAAACCAAAACCCACTGCTGGAATCTCAAGACACTGGACGCTGCTGTCCATTGCTACACTGTTGGGATAAGGGATGTGTGTCCTACTAAGTTACTGAATGCATAGCCATAGGATGAACATCTGTAGGACATAGCTATACATTATTTGTAAGTAGCATAGAAGCTGAAAGCTGGTATTCTTCTGGCTGAGCTGCATCTGTCAAAGCTGGATTAATGTTTTCAGGAGAGATGTAGCCTTTCCGAGCAGACGCAGAGCATCTTCTTGGCTGCAAAGGCCGGCGACGCAGAACAGAAGTTGTGCAGACAACAGATGTAAAGACCATTTTGAATCCTGGGAGAGCAAGATTGAATATTTTTTTTTTCACACCATTTCCTTTCTGTGCCAGGAACTGTGTTGCTTTCAACTCCACTCAGTGGGTTATGTTGTTTAACTTCATATAATTGTCAAACTGTCCTATAAATCTTCTAGCCAACATCTTACTGCTTTATAGTCATCAATCTCACCCTTGGATGTGCCTATTTCACATCTGCAATCCAATACAGCACCACAAAAAAGGAAAGGCAAAAAACCTCACAAAGAAACAACACAAAGCTCATCCGTTAAGCTCATTTTGGTTTTGCCAGGGGTGGTAACTGTAGGATGTAGTCACCCCAGAAAAAAAAAAAAATCCCAAATCTTAATAAGATGTAGTAACTTACAGGTAAGACTGGGGTGGTTGTAGACACTTTTGAAGCACCTCTGCAAAACATCACAACAATCTCCAGTTCAGTTGGTGTCTTATTAGCATGGTTGAAAAATGAGGAACAAAGCAATGCATAGGCCTTGGAAAATCCACTTTTCTTGTGCCAAGTGAGGACAAAGATTTCTATGAAGCTGCAGGAATTCCTTTGCAAAAGGAGCCTCCCTTGGGGCTCCTGCAGCAGCAAGCTTCAGTTCCCCACCCTTTTCCATGAGAGGTGGTGATGATGATGTAGGGCTTCTCACCTTCAGACAGGCAAAAATATCTCCACCTCTCTGCTGAAACAGTGAGGGAATTCACCCAGAAATTACATCTCAAGTCCCACTCTGTTTCACTGCAAGTATGTAAACCCTTTAGTTCACATTTCTGTTTGGAATTGGATATTCCAAGCAATGAGACTACAGTCGTGGACTACTGTGGACATTTAATAGCAAAAATGAGAATTATGTGACCAGTTCTCAAAGATTGCTTGCTCTTTGAGCAATCTATTTAGGGGGAATATGACTCCACTCCTTCCTTGGCGTGACAGATTCTAGCCCTTGGCTCCCTGGTAATGGAGATGGATATGCAAATTCACTTCTAGCTCTTGCATTGCCCCATGCCTTGGGGCTCTTGAGCTTTTAATTCATATACCTGGAAAAAGAGCTTTTGCAGAACACATCACATGTAGCCGGCTGAAACGTGAGAAATCACTCAATTTCCGAGGGCTGTGCAGTCCTCTGTATTTCCCATTAGCTTCAAACATTATACCAGAGAACGAGAATTTTTATGAATGTAAATCTGAGTGCTGGGAAGGACTCGATCCAATCCATGCAAGAGTGCCACACCACTCTGCTTGTATTGATTACAGGTTTGAGTGGTGTGTGCACCACAAAACAAATCTATTGCCACACTTGTAGAATTAAATCCCTGAAGCTTATACAGGTCAGTAAACATAACTTTATGGCTATAAAATATTTATTGCATGTCCTTCCTTCTCCATCTATACTAGTGCTCAGATATACCTTTCACATTTACTAGTGTATTACAATGTGATAACACCATTAAGCAAGGTTCTCTGATTCTAAGCAAAGGAAGCATACATCATGTAGACACCAGTGAGACCAACAGTGATCGATGGAGTAAGAGCCTCCAGGCAACAGAGGAAAATTTTTGGAGAGCCCAAAGCTATGTAAGTAGAAAACAGATGGTAAAGCTGAAACCGTGCAATAAAAACATACTGTAAAAACAATTTTTCTAATGGATAGCTGGCATGATTGTCCCAAAAAAACCTCTTGTCTGCATGCCCTTTTTCTTCTTTTGGTCTTTCTTACTCCAAAGTCAATGCAAGTGTTTCATAGTATGTGCTGCCAATCCAAACCAAACCAGCAAGTTTCTAGAGTAGCCCTGGACATTATATATGCTTAAAGTTAGTAAGTTTCTCCCACAATTACAGTTTTCCTAAAGCATACTTCTAACAAAAAATCCCCTGCTGAGTGATAATTTCTCTCCCTCACCCAAAACTGTTAAAGGAGCACTTTTTTGGGTGAAAAAAGGCACACCCATAGCTTACTACATTTCGTGGAAATTAATTAGCTAATGGTACTATCACTACATACAGCAGGTAAAGTTCTATGAAGTTATTTCAACCAGAGAGGCATCAGGACGGCATTTCTGCATGTCTACTGTTCTTCATGTTTTTATGTCATCACTGTTATTGTTATGTCAATATTCCATTATAACTCCATCACACACATGCTTTACAGTTCAAGTGTAGACATTCATAAAAGGTCAACCATTGAACACTTTAAAACAGCAAGTTTTTTAAACAACAACACTCTCTCTTTCTTCAGGTTAATGCTGTTAATTTCAGGACAGAAAAGGGCAAGACAAATGAACAGTATTTGTTTCTGTCAAGAACCATAACACAGCCTGAAATGGAGATGTGAAAAGCATTACCTAGTGCCACAGAGAGCATAAAAAATCCAAACAAAGAGCTGAAAGATTATACAGTCTCTTCATTTTTTACATTTTATGCCAGGCAGGACAATAGCAAACCTCCAATTGTAATGGTCTCAGCAGAAATAAAGCAAGAAGGAGACTAGCTCTAAAGTCTATCATCAAGCAAGAAAGAAACTTCTAGAAGTACATAACCAGCAGTGTCAGAACCAGGAGTCACTTAAGCCTTCCCAGGCCACAACTTGACATCAGAGCACCTATGATTTAACTCTTCAGGAATGGTGAGGATGAGGATTTCCCCTTGTGCTGACCACAGCTGGCTTAGGCCACTCCGGAATAGCTTGGGACTGTAAAACCACTTTCTCTCTAATCTTAACAGCAGCAGTCATTACAAAGTGGCTTTTTTATAGAGAGGTTCCTTAATGCTTTTTCTTGATCTACTGTTGCTATGCATCTGTTATTCAGCTGCATAAAGTAATTAAGGAATGCTCTCATGGAAAGAAGAGCGAAGCTATCTCTCAGGAACGTGTGTGCGCATATGAAAAATCACTACCAAAAAGTACTTCAATAAAAAAAGAAACACATTCCTGCTACCACGTTATGTCAATTCTGCAGTTAATTGAAAATGCAGATTGTAAGAGGGGGACTACTGTGCACAGTAGACTTGTATATAAAGTAGCATAAGTAGCTCCGAGTTGTCAGAAGAAAGCAATAATTTTAATTTCAGCATAAAAGCGTGCTTGATTTTTCAAAGGAAGCTTTTACTTTCATACCTTATTTGCCACTGCCCTCTGCCATTTAATAAAACCCCCACCTCATCTAAAGAGCTCTGTGATGCAGTCCAGGGCAGTGAGCTACAAATAAAAATTATAATTTTTTTGTTTCAAGTATGATTTTAAAAAACAAAAAAAGTGTGTATATTAGACAAGTGTGGACACAGCCAGTGAGGGTACATGCACGTGTGAGTATGTTTTGTGTGTAACTCCACAGGGTCTCGCTGGAGAGACTCTCTTCAATTACTAAAATCTTCACCTTTAAGCTAATAATTCTCCAATTTAATCATCTGTATAAAAGTCCTCTCATGCTTTACTTCACATTTATTGAAAGATCCTTTGAAGCAAAGACTTGCTTCTCTGAAGTCTGTTGTTAACCAAGCTAAAATTGCTGCTTTCATTGTGACACTTAATTGGGATGTTGAGCCTCAGGACCCATTAGAGCTCTCCTGCTGGCATGGTTGGTAATGCCATGTTATGCCATATGGAATGCTCAAGCTTGGAAGCAACTTTTTGGATGTTTGATCTTTGTGTCAATGAAGGCTAAAATAGAAGTGAAGGTCAGTCTCAACTCCAGGGACCTGAAAGCACATGTGGAATTACTCACTGATGTCCTCTGGTGGCTGGCAATATGCATGGGATTTTTAAAACTCTCCTTTTAGTTAAAAGTTAATTGCATAATGGGGAGATGCAACCAGTTATTATCACTTCTTCCTAGAGGACTAATTTTGATTATTTTATTAGGCCCAGGAGCTTCCCTGTATCAGAAACTGATAAGCAAAGTGGAGGGGACTTGCAAAAGCTGGTGGAAAAGAAGAGTCAAATATAACATTTACTAATTCCATGATGGAACAGCGATGGAAATGGTTTTACAACTGGCACAGATGTTTAGAGGATGTTAGAAAGCTAGGCGTACAAGGTTTATGAATACTTTTATCAGTAATTCTGCTAAAAATTTTTGGTAGAGTCTTGTAAAACAAGTAAAAAAAATCCTTGTTTTCTGAAGAGGGTCTTAAATTTATACTAGTTTTTTATAGTGGAAAATATCAAGTATTTTTTTCACTTATTTAGATTAATTTTCTTCTCAACATACAAGGTTATCAGGGCTGAGGACTGGAAGATTATCCTATCTTTGAAATGAAATTTCATTAATGGGAATTAAGCAGTATTCAGAGGTTGTTTATGTTGCTATTTTAATTTCCTGTCAAAAGCATCTTCATTCGCCCTCTCCCAGTTATTTCAGGTACTCTGCTTCAAAAATAAACTGGTTTTATTAGGTGTAATTGTCTGGACATCAGTATTGGGCCATGTCTGCCTCTAAGAATAACAGTGGTAGGCTGGATTGCATTTTTAGTACATCTCTTTGATCGGTACCTCCATCTCTGTCTTGATTCTGGCAACAGATTTTTGCAACTGAAGCTACATAACACTCATAAAGCATTTTTGGGGCCTTCTATTTGATAGATTTTATTGGGGCTTTCTATTTGAGAGATTTTAGGCAAGAGCTTGCTAGAACTCAGCAGACCACTCTAGTTATTTTACCTTCAGCGTTACTGCATTATTTATATATATATATTTGTAAATCCCCTTTTGGGCAGTGAGAAAAAACAGTTACTGGAACGTTGACTGTTTTTTTCCAGATTTCCCAGTTTAAAAAAGTGATTGTGATAGAGAGCAGTAAGACTTCTGATGTAGCTGGCACGTATCGAGGTACAAAACCTCGTTGCAAACTACACCTCCAGTGTCAGCAAGGAGGCCAGGGGCTCAGGAAACAGTCACTCTGGGGTTGTTGCTAAGTGCTCTACTCTACTGAACCTCTCTGCCAGGTTTTTCTGGATCAGCTCCATTTTGTAAAAATGGTTAGAAACAGCACCCAGGGAAAATTTTGCCTCTGCTCAAGGAAAATTCTTGGGATTCAGCTCCAGTAAAAGCAATTCAAAGTATATTCATAGCGTCACAATTACAGATTTGTAGGCACACCATTAGAAAGCAGATCAGAACAAATATGCAAGAATGACAATGCTGAGGCTTTTTACAGACCCCAGCAAAATACCAAGCATTCATTTGCTTGTTTGCTTGTTTAATGGACAGCCTTTTGAAGGAATTAAGGCCTTCTGCAGTTCTCAAGTTGAGTGGCATACATCCCAGAATTTTTCTGACACCATTTGCTCCTTCAGTCAGGGGAAGTAGAAAGTACATTTGTGCAAATGAACACATCGTCTTCCCAGGTGAAATCTTTAGAGTGGGAGGAGAGGAAACAACTTTCTCTTCATTTCTAGGAGAGCCACAAAGCTATTGCCATTTCTTTTAACAGATTTGCCTTTTTAATCTTGTATTTGTAACCAAGAGCTCAAAAAGATAAGTATGAGAGGAAAGACAATGGAGAAAAAAAGAAAAAAAAAAGTAGTGGAAGAATGAAAGAATATAAATAAAAGTAAGAAGAAAGGGGAAACAAAGCAAGGAACCTAGGCTGCTAATTAGAAAAGCAGTTCCAGATACCCAAGAAATACAGATTTCACAGGAGAAACCCAGAGACTTTAAACATGGTTATGAATAAACTGAGGTGAAAAGGGAAGATGTAAAAGGAAATGTGTGGTGTTTTACTTTTCTGACTGTAACAGATTGTTTGTGGTTTTTATATTGATATGTATATATGTATGTGTGCATGTAAATACATTTCAGAACAGTGGCTTCAGTTATTTGTAATTCAAACTCTTCCAAAGAGAAGTGCATCCCCACACTATCCCCAAGGAATGCACTGAACAGATCTTGCTTCAGAAAGTAATCATTCAACACTTTTCTCTCTTTAACACTCTCAAAGTATTATCTGTTGCATTTGTCATTAGATCTGTCTCTCCATGTCTGCAGAATTGTTCCAGTATATATTTTTTTTTAATTTAATCTTCCAAATGTACCTACAAGAATCTGTTCTGCAGAAGCACAGCTTAGTAATGGCTGCTATGTCCTCACCAAACCACCCCCGGAATAATTCTCAAAGTTACATTTGGTGTTGGTGAAAACAACAACAGACAAATTTTCCATAGCTTGTGCAAGCTTGGTGGTGACATGCTGTAAAGTAAGCAGACAGTATTTTGGTGTTCAGAAGACTTGTTTTTGTTATCTCTATCATTAAAAAACCCTCAGAAGCTCTGGCATTACAGGAATGAGTGGCAGGAGTGCAACACACACAACTGCTGTCATCATCTGCTCAAGTAAAACCATTATCAATTAATTTATTTCATTATTCTTAAAGGTTGTCCAAACTGAATTTTGTTAAAGAAAGTGAGTTTCCTCTGACTATATTTCCTCTGACTCCTCTAAACATCAAATTGGGAGTTTTCTAAAAACTTGCTAAGCTGTTAACAACTTAGAATATTCAGCTTTCAGTGAATATCCAACTTAATTAAGCAATCACAAAAAATAAATCCCTTTGCTTATGTGGGCTTCAGAAACTGAAGATTGAAAGCACCTGATTTTCAGCTGTTATGAAATTAAACACACACATGCAGAGAACCAACACAAATCCTTGCCATGATCACACACCCGACAATTTGGGATTTGAACCAAAGCTGTAGTAGGAACCATTTCCCCCCCAAGATGAACAACCTGTTCATTGGAAGCTCTCTAATACTGAGGGTAAAACACTGGGGCTTCAGCACTTCCCCAGTTATACAAAAAGGATTATACAGGAGGCAATTTAGGAAAATAAAAATATTGAGAAATGCTTTTAATAGCTCTCATAACCCTGGATTACCTCCATCTATGTAGATATCTGTGCCCTTCTGCCACATGAGCCGTCATTCTAGAATATGGAGGAGAAAACAGTCTAAGGGAAAATAAAGAGCCACCATCCTGCTCCAAGATGTGTGCATACAACTCTCAAAAAAAAAAAAAAAAATTTAACAAACTGAAAATGAGCTTAAATGAAAAGCGTAGGATAAAGATATGTGCTTTTTGGATTCAGAAAATGAAATCAGGCTACTATTCATGTATTTCTGGGGTAAGAAAAATTTAGACATCTCTAAAAGCCTGGCAGTGCATTAAACTTACTTTCACACACATAGACATACATAATAGGCATCAGCTAAAAGTAGAGCCATTGGGTCTGGGTTCACCACTCTGTATTTTATTCTGTACAATGCTATCTGGGTGTTATAGCTGGGGGAAAAAAAATGTGGTTTCATCTGCGAATGAGTCACTGACCCTAGAATTGAGAGATTTATCAGGATATGTTTGCATGACAAAATACAGCACTACACAGAAATATACTAGCTCTAAATGTGACATTTCCAAAATGGAAAAGGATTTAACTGAATTAGCACAGTCCTCTGATCAGTCTCCTGTGCCCTGCTGTTCAGTAAAGCTACTTAACCCAGACAGAGCTGTACTAACACACTTATACTTGTCCTGGTTTCTGTGCTAGCCCAGCATGCCTCTTCACTGAATTTAACTCAAAAGAGATTTACATGATGCTTTCCAAAAAGGACCCCGAAACCTCCCAACACCTCCTAATTTCAACTTAAATAAGACCCTTACCATTAAAAGTAAAAAAAAAAACAAAACAAACCAACAACAGTGGAGTGAAAATATTTTACTGAATAAGAAGGAGCTGGGTCCAATAAATCTTTCACATCCCCCACTATAAAAGAGGTGGAAGTAGATATAGAACACATGCATGGTACCAGCATGACCTAAGAACATCTGGACTCCCAGATAGCAGTGACACAGCATTCATGGGACCTGCAAGGACAGGTACTCAGTAGGAAGCCAGTGGACTCACTGGAGCCAAAACCTTCTCTAAAAAAAATAACAAATGGGGAAAAAAAGAAAAAAGATCCAAAGGAGCATTAATTTAGGTCTGAGATCTTGAGAAGAGGATATATTCAGGACACCAGAATGGGGAAAGAAGACATCCCTGCGAGGTGCCTGAGACACAGAGACACAGCATTTGATTTGCCCCTTTATGAACACAAAGGTGACCTGGCTGACACCACTGAAACTTAGTGGGAAGAATATCACTGGAAAAGCAATGTTAAAATAACCCTTCAGAGGGGACTGAGGGACAATGGGGAGGAAGAATAACATTCTATGTCAATAAATAATTCTGAGAGTATGATAACTAATGGAGCCTGGTCTATTAACTGACGTTCCTCTTGTGAATGATTGATGTCATCCAAGATGACATCAGCTATAGCTGAAACTTTTTCACAGCTCACCACTTACAAAAGCTCTCCCATGAGGATTCTTTTTCATTTAATGAGCCTTTCCCATAGACCAGGCACTCCTAGTCTCCTTCTTCTACCTGGGAAACTGTTTTCCCAGCTAATATGAGCCCAAATTACAGAAAACCAATTGCTTTTGGGTCTGCCACTTCGATGGCAAATCTATTTGGAAGGAGTCCAGGGAGGAAGGACATAGTCAAAAACTCACATAGTACTGTAGGATCATGTTGTCTTTTTCCATGGGAGAGCTGTTGTAAAAAAGACCCAAGGTTTTATTTGACTAGTGGTCTTTAAATGATGGAAACAAAAGATCTGGAATGCTCATGGACACATATGATAGCTGAACCAAGGATAAGGTCCCTGCTGACTTCTGCTACTCAGCATCAAACACCCCAAGGGACCCCTGGTACATCCAGAAACAATCACACATGGGAGAGTTATCTGAGAGGTCAAATTCTGAAAATTCCCCACTGCTGGAAAGAAAATGGAGCTCTGGAAATTATAGAAGGTTCCCTACCTCAAAAATGTGTATCTAAGATGAGAGGATTCTATATTAGGCTGTAGTTGCAGGTTACTGTTCTGAGGAAAGGACATCTGATATAAAGAGTTACCACCTCCTTCCTCTATTTTATTTCTTATTTTCAACCTGAGCTATATTAGGACCTTCCTGGAAAAGATCACTGCTCCCGAGTTGGGGCAATTCAGATGTTCCTGAGTTTTATATAGCTGAACAGGCTATGTGAAACAATCCAGCTTGATGCTTATAACCTCAAGTAAAGGAGACCAAAAAAATTCATAGTTACTCTGTTGTAAGTTACTATAACCTAATATGCTTTGTTATAAGCAAACAGAGCAGAATGAAGAGTTTATTATGTATTCCTTTTCTTGAAAATGGATAATTTCATAAAGTTGAAAATAATTACGAACCTTGGGAAAAGGAGCTAAGCAGGGGAAAAAAAAAATTGAGAATAGCTTAGTAGATGCTCAATTTAAATACAAATTCATGAATTATAATTGGGAACTGCTTATGAGCATTTTCCTGGATGGTCAAAACCAGAAACCAATAAGCATAAAACACAAATCTAAAAGATGACAACTAAGCAAAATAACATGTTTTGAAACAAAACTGAATGCAGCTATTTAGACAATGGAAAAAAGATATTATTAAAACAAATGGGGGAGGGAAGGGGATAAATAGTAAAAATTATAAATAGAGTATAGGCAGAGTCTCCAGGAAGCTACCAATTGAAACCTGATATAAAGACTCAGAACATTTACCATAATAATGAGAAATACAGAAGAACAAAGGAAGTGGTTTGTTTCTGGATTTTAAACCAGCGAGGCACTGCCATACACAAGTGTGATGAACAAAATCCTTTCCAGCTTTCCAGGCAGAAATTGGGGCTGCTTTCCTACAGAAGGTCTAAAAGCATTGCCTGAGAACATCATCGAGCCATATATGCTACATGCATTATATTATCAAAGCACATTAAATACTTTTTTGGATACTGAGGAAATTAAAGACAACTAGCAAAAAGCTGACATTGCACCAATACTAATTTAGAGAGGGTTATAGAAAAACATTTGTGCTGAATTTCTCTTGACAACTTTTAGGCAAATTAAGTTTGGTTTCTAAAGTATTAACATTTTATATGGGTAGAGTATCACATGAGATTCTTATTAATAAAGTGGAATGATTTGAAACTCAGCATGAAATACATTAAATTAGTTGCAAGCTGGTTGCCTTCTTGAAACTGTAATTAAAAAGGGAACCATCAAGCATCATTAACACTCCAATTGCACTCCATTATGAAAATCCATTGACACCAGGTATAGCAACATTGATGTGCCAATAGCTAGATTGTGCACAAGTGCTACTGAGATTGTGATGTTGCCATAGAGTCCTTAGTCATGAAGTGGAAGGTCTTAAAGGCCCAGCCAGTCCTTCAGGTTTGCTCTTGTTTTTCCATACAAACCAAAACGTGCTGACAGGAGAACAAATCATTTTTCATGAAACTACTGGGTGCCTTGCTAGTAGTATTGTTTCCTACAAGCTTTTTGCTATAATCAATTCAATCAAGAAAAAAACAAAAACTCTCTGTTAATAAGCAGAGTGAACTGCAAAGTGACCAGAACTTACTTTATTGCTATGTTGTATACTACTATAATCTAATAAAGGTTAGAAAGGAAGGCCAGGTGTCCTGAAACAGTTCCACTGACTTGGCTAGAACATTAGACATGCTGATTTTTCTATTTTCTCCATGCTTGGACTACGTCTATATTTATGAGGGAAAAAAAAATGATGAAATATTAAAATAGTAAGCCACTCAAAGATCTCCTATTTGTTTGCTAAAAATTAACACATGCTGCAGTAAAAGACCAAAGTCCTGGAAGCAAGCTGCAGGGCTTCCAGGGGGACAAGGAGCTGTCTTGGTACATGCCCTGCAGCCACAGCAGCTCACCCCAAGCATTTGGGAGTGCTGCACCCAGGGTCATTGCCGCTGGGGCTCAGGGAACTGAAGGGCTCTGGGTACATTTTAAAAAAGGAAAAAATAGGGTATAATGTTCTTTTTGTCCTTAGGAGTGGATCTGAGGTGGAATAAAGAAGGAAGCTAGCAAAGCAACTTTCCTGACTTACTTGTAACTAATTTGTAAAAAATAATAGCAGTGTCTTTTCCCAGAAGAGTGCCGCTCAACTTTGAACAGGAAAAGTATTGGTCCACATCTTTTTCTTCCAGGCCTATGAGATGCATTCATTTTAGGTTTAGTCATGTTGCCAACCCAGCCCTACTGCCATCTGACTTCTGTTTTTTTAAACTTTCATCCAGACCTATCTTTGGAAAAAAAAAACAGAGGTCAGAACTTCTAAAAAGTTTCAGACCTCTTGCTCCAGGGGAAAGCCATCATAGCAGAGTATGTTTGTGACAACAGCAATTTACATAAGACAGAAATGGAGCACATTGCTCTGATCTTCCACACTTGTTCTGTGGCCTCAGTCACTGTCTGACTGTGGCTATATGGACTGGACAAGTTAACCTGCCCTTCAAAATACAAACGTCTCAGATACAGAACCAGGGATTTGAAAACTGAAAATCTATTAACCACTCAAAAACTGCTAGAAGTTTCCCATCAAATCTTCCAGGATGCAAACTGAGAGAAATAATCAGTTTCAAACATAACCAATCACTTAATCTGGGGATGATATTATTCTAAATTAAATTAATTAACTACAGGTTAATTCAATATTGCTGTGTGGGAAGCTTCAGGAGGGAACCTGTTTCAGTTCAACAGCAACACCACATTAAGCATTTCAGGCTATATTCTCAAATCACTCCTGTAACTCATCATTGCAAAAATACTGCTTGGACTGGGGAAAATATTTGCACTGAAAGGTGCAAATATGCAGGTAAGCACTAGAAATTTCAAGTACTTATTTCCAAAGATATGCAGAAATAAAAATTACCATAAAAGAGATTATAAGATTGGATTTAAAAGCTTACTTTGGACCTCTGTCTGCTTAGTGACCCAAGAAGACACCTGGGCTTTTCTCTGCAAATAAGTTTGGGATTTACGTAGCATTAACAAAACTAGAAAGAGAATGTTAGGATAATGGAAAAGTGAGACAGATCTCTTGGTTTAAAATAAAAAGTTTACTTTTGGTTAATAAAAACCTGTTTAAAGGAAGTAAAACATATGCAATCAAAAGAAAAACAAATCCTGTCAAAATATTCTCTTTTTTGGGGGCTTTTCTCTCATGAATTTTTATTAATACTTTTAAAGACATACATATAGACATAACATAATGAATGTAAGAGTAATGAATTCAAAATAGTGCTTTTTGTTGTTAATATTAATATCATGAAACAGTAGCACAGAAGGCTGAAAAATGGAAAATAAAACTAAGAAAGCACAAATGCTCAATCTTAATCCACATATTAGCTCTGAAAAGCATTTAAACCCCCTCCATTTCATAAAAAAACCTCATAAAAATGTGAAGTACAACCAATTTTTGTTCTAATAAATTGCTGGAGGAGATGGAGACAACCACCTAGGATGGAATGGAGAATGTACTAATGTAGAGGGAGGATTTATCCATATATTAGTAAAAAGGAAGATTTCATTTGCTGTTTCAAATGGCCACATGATCCATAGCTGCATCTGGGGACCCAATAGAGCCCTGGTGATTTTTAACTGCTTTGACAGCTATGGTGCCAAATACCCAATAAGAATTAAAACTTGCAGTTCAGCTGTCATAAATATGAAGCCTTTCTCTATGGAATGTTCTTTACCCTGACAATGTCAGCTTTTTCACATCAAGCCCCAGCCCACCTACAGCCTATGTTCAGACCTTGCTAGAGCAGTGGGTGTCTTGATGCAGAAACAAAGCTGAATATTCCCATGTACACGGTGGCAACACTAAGCAGAAAAGAGGGAGTAAAATAATTAAAACATTAACTAGATTGAAAATTAAATGGCATGGATCATTGGGTAGCTGTGTTGGCTTATTGACTGCTGATAGGTTACTTCAATTATTTGCAATTTCTCCTGCAGTAACATTAAGGCCC
This sequence comes from Florisuga fusca, assembly GCA_038090715.1. Taxonomy (NCBI): domain Eukaryota; kingdom Metazoa; phylum Chordata; class Aves; order Apodiformes; family Trochilidae; genus Florisuga; species Florisuga fusca. The sequence continues at coordinate 7,123,472 of JAAWXA010000032.1, forward strand.
CCCCTTGTGCTACGTACCATGTACACACTCCTGCTCTTAGTAACTAAATCTAAAAGGACAACATGTGGGAAGTGACAGAGCATCATAAAGAGGTTAATGGACTTAACCAAGGTTACAAGATAACAGGAGGAATGAGGATAAAATAAAAAAAGGCTATAAGCCATACCTCCTTTGTCGTGCTTAAAGTAAGCCCTTGGTTTAGAAAAATATGCTTCACAAGCAGCTAGCTGTAAGTCTTAACACAATATCAAAGTCACCTGATGGCTTCCTGCTGCTGCTTGTGGGAAGATGTGTCTGCTGAAAGATGAGAAGTCTAGCACAAGAGGTCAGGAGATGCAACTTTGGTCACATCCTCTGCAACATTTTTGTGTAATCAGGGACTTCTGCCTTTCAGTGTTATGATAAAACATGTTAATGTGACAGCAGTAAGGACAAGGAAAGGTATTAAAACCCAAAGTACATTTCTTTTGTTTTTAGTAAAATGTATCAATGATTTAGTAAAACTGTAGTGTGTTAAAGAGGATCCTAGTTATTGTGATACTCACCTTCTATTTTTTTCTCCATCTATTCTTCCTTTTGGCTCTTCTCCATCAGAGCTTCTCTTTTATTGAGGCAGAGTGATTTGGAGCCCACAGACAATGGCAGAGCTAAGGCAGTTGTTTTAGAACCCAACAGCCCCCACTATGTTGATTCCAAAGATTAAAAATCAAGAAAAAAAAAAAAATCAAACCATATTTTACAACAGCAACAAATGAAACAGGGACTGGGACTCAGTAGTTCCCTTCAACAGCAGCTGCATGGTCTCATGGGAAAGAATTAGGTACAGTTCAAACCCTTTTTTCTGGGGCCAGATATTTTAATTCATTAAATTAATAAACTACCAAGTAAAACTCCCTCTGACCCAGACACAACAGGCAATTGGCTCCACAGCTAATGTTCCTTTCATCTCCAAATTCAAACCCACTGTACAGCTGGACACTGTGTTTGTGTTAGCATCTTCTAATCTCTGATCTGCAAACTTCTGAAGTGTACCTTACTTCTGAATGTAACTAACTGGAGATTTAGTTCTCTATCATGCATTTCTAAAGGTATTGCATTACCTAGAGGTCTCCAATGCGGAGAGAACAATTGGAATTTGCAGGAATAACTTGGTAAATATAAATTTAGCTAGTAGAAAGCACAGGAAAAAAATCTTTACAGGACACTGAAGAAGCTTTAAAGCCAATAAATATTCATACAATATTTGTGTTTTATAGCTTTGAACTTAAATTTTCCCTTTGAACACAATCTCTCCAAATCAGTTTTCTTCCCTGTGAGAGAATGCTTTATGGAGGCTTTTACTGTGGTTTCCTGATCAGGAGCCAGTCTTAGAATAAATTGTCATTCTGCAGCGTTAGGAACTCAAGACCTTTCATAAGCAGTGTATTAAAATCCATAAACTGAAAACATGAAGTTAACATCATCTCTAACGATAAATACATCTTACAGATCATGCTTGTCCCCAAAATTCTAGCCATAGTTTTGTCAAAAGGTCTTTATTAGTCTTATCTAAACTATTTCTAAAATGTTATTAGAGTAGGAACCAAAAAAGGGGGGAGAAATATTTTTTTTCAGGGCTATTGTTATAGCAAAATGTCCAGCACTATATAAATGACCTATCTAGATAATTTACTCTGTATGATAAATAAAGAGCCCATATAAAAAATTAATTTGGGCTCAATACTCAAAGGTTTAAAATTGACATTCAAAAGGAAATGGAAACCAATAATGTGTGGGTCGAGGATTACCACAGAACTCAGAAAGGAAGATGCCTTTGGAAATTAAAGTCAGATGTTTACAGTAGGATAACCAGTGATAAAATTCATGCTCTATTTTAATAAACAGCCAAATGAAAAAGGGAAGTGGAAAACTGAATACCTATCTAAATAGCAGTATTTGACCAAAATAAATCAAATCTCTATGAGAGAGGCTCAGTTTTTGAAACCAGTTTAATACTTAAATCCAAGACTATTGTTACTGGGTGTAATAGAGACCCCAGAAGAAGAAGTAAATATTTTCTTACTATTTGGATTTGTGGCTATATTCTGAAAAGATAAATAGCAAATAGGGTTGCTTTATAAAGCTTTCAGAATGCAAACATAAAAAAAGTCTTGTTTTGTTTGAATTAAGATAAAAATGGTATATAATTTCTGAATTCAGGTAACAAAATAAATCTAAAAATATTAATAATTAATATTAATATATTTGGGGTTTTGGACTGAATGATTATGCACCCACAGGATCTCCCTCTGAAGATCTCAAAACACTACAAATATTAATATACAAAGACAGCTTTATAATATATAAAATAAGTAGCAATTTTCCCTTCTATAGAACAAGAAACTATATCACAATCTTTTTCAAACAAGAAGTGGATAGGAAACAAAAAGAAACCACCTCTTATTCCCTTCTTCTGCTTTACAAAGGTTGTTCTTCCTTTTGTGTTTTCTATCAAGTGGTGCTCTGCCTTCATACTGAGCATCTTGTGACTGGATTATTCTTAGAAATCACTCTGAAGGGAGCAAAGTTGAGGAAGTTCAGGACACTATTTTTTAAACTGTCTTGTGCAGAACAAAATTGAATTCACAACTCCTTTCACTAAGATTTTGTTGTATTACTTTTAATGGTCAATCATGGGAAGAAGAAAAAAGTGGGAGAAGGCCTTGGTTACCCAAAGCAATCACCAAACTTCAGTATGTTCTTTTCTATCTAAATAAATCTGAGTATTAAGTCCATTTTTCCTTAAGAAAAGGAAACATTTCCTTCCACAACACAGGTTGTTTCTGAGACAATAAGCACAGTAAAACTTCCCATACATTTTAAAGACATAAGGAACCAGTATTAGCATTTAGACATATTCTGAGCAAGGAAACTGAAGGATACTCTGTGGTGATCTCTGCAGAGAATAATGATTTCTATTTAAGTGATTTACACGAGATTTAACATCATCAGGCAGAAAGTGAAAAAAAAAACCCCAACAACTCAGAATTTCACATTTCAGATTGATACAATCTGTGACTGAAAGATGAAGACAAGGCTCAGTTGGATGCAGCTGACCTAGCAGTTCATCAAAACATACAGATTGTTGGGATTTTTTCTACTGACACTTGCCCATTGGCAATGACATGTAAAGAGCTGATATTTCTGAGTCCTTGGCCACTGTCCACTGTGAGATAGTTTTTTTGCTTGAGTATAATTTCCATACATTTCAAGTAACTATTTACAGTCTCAAAATAAAACTTAATTTCATGTAGGAACCCACCTCATCCCTTATTACTAATCCCTTAAAACCCTTTTCACTTTTATGCATTCCTAGACCATGTACATTTCAGAAATAGGACAGTATTAAAATAAATCCTTTCTGGTCAGAATCAAGAGTGTGTGAAAAACTGCACTAAAGCAGATGGTCATCTGTCAAGTGGAACACAAGAAAAAAAAAACCAAGAAAAAAGAAGAAAGATAAATGTCATACTAAATATTTTTATCCTTTAATTATAGATTATTTCCCTTAAAGTACCTTATTTATATTCTGGAGAGAGCCATGCTTGTCTAAAAAATAATAAGTCTTTTTCATTAGAAAGTAAATACAACTGTAAAAGACATCCTCCTCTGACTGCCTGGAAGACTTAAAATATTATTCTTAAAGATTCTCCAATTCCTGAAAATTATGTTTTAGCTTCTCACAGGCAGAGGGATTTGCAAAAGCAGCATGTGAGATATCTGAGCAAGTGGAATTCTGATCAGCCTGTCGGATGGGTATTTTGTACCAATGCTTCCAGATATTTTAATCATCAGGTGGGATTGTCATCTTTGCTTCTCACAGACCCAGTGCTGAACCTGAAAGTCTTTTTTCCTGTATCTCACCTGGGATAGAAGGGTCACATATAATTTTTAAGGAAATCATAAAGATTAAATGTATTTCATAAAGTGATTTGGTACCTCAAGTATATGGCAAGTGTTGCTGCACAATAACTGTAGCATCCACGTGTGCCTGACTGCTTGCACATGCAGTGATACCCAAGGACATATAAGCAAGTCCAGACTCTCCTGCAGTCAGCAGAGAGGAGTCACACTGTCTTTCTTGAAAGGCTATTTCTGTGACTGATCTAATTAGTGATAATAACATTGAACATACAGTGATGACTCTCCAGAAAGCAATTTTTAGTATTTACAGAAATTTCTGGTATCTCCCTTTACACACCATCTGAACCAAAAAATTGTTACGGAATTAACCACAATTTTTCCCATGACAGAAACAATACAGACTGGTGTTCTTTGGAAAAGTCTCCACCTACAGAGGCTTCACAGGAGACATTTCCCAAAATCAGTGCAGTCTGTTGCTATACACAGTGTGTAAGGCCATCAAAAGCTCCATTGTATTCTCCAACAGGTCTCAGTGACATTGCTATGACATTTGCTTTTCCTTCCTCACTAGTAAAGCAGCTTTTTTTTATTTTATAATATATATTCCCTTCCTTTTCCTTGTTGTTTGGTAGATGTTGATACTCTTAAACCCTCAAGCCCTATTATGGCAAACATATCCACATGAATGCAATTAATTGAGGTGAAACAAACTGGACCACTTACTGAGAAAAGTATTCATGTACTTAAAAACTTGATGAATACTTAAGCTGCTGGCTTGAGCTAAAGAAAATTGCATCAGCATTACACAAGAGCATTACTTCAGTAACATCTTCAGTGCCCCAAAAACTACTTGTGGATATACTTAATAATGCATCTCATTTTTTTCCTACAGTTTTTCTGACTCTGCTATCACAGGATTGAAACCTGGGCATTGCCTTTGAGTTTTGTAGTCTCACACCTAAGTGAAACTTCTATAGCTAACACACTGCTCTCTGTAAACAGAGAGGAACAATAATGTTTTTCTCTTTGGAAGCCATGGCTGTCATTATTTTCCCACAGGACCTGAGGGAAAGCATGGCTTCCCTGAAAAATATTAAAAAACATTCCTAACTTTATTTTTACAGAGCATTGCCTTAGTAGCATACAGGGTTGATATGGATTAATTTCAAACTCTGCTGTAAAACTGGTGGAGTTAAAACATGTCAGTAGGAACAAGACAGGTGGTGAGTAAGTCAGCAATACGAGGAGTAAAAGAAAAAGTAAGATTTGAGTAGAACACAGCTGAATTTTTAAAGAGATGTGAAACACTATTTAATAAGAAAATAATGTTATTGTTGCTGTTTCTTACATGGAGAGTCATCTAATATCAGGGAAAACATGATTATATTCATAACAGCTTAATTTTCTAGGTAGATCTCAATATTTTTCTGTGGTTCATGAGTAAAATCAAGCAAAAAACAAAAAAATCACAAAAATTCAGAATGTTTCCAAAGGGCTGAATTATGAGAAATGCAAAATCAACAAACTTTTGTGTAAGATAAATCAAGGAAATTAATTTGGGACGTGGCAAACACTGTGCAGCCTATGTGATGGCAGTTCCTCCCAGGACCTGCTTGTGGTATAGACACAGGGGAAACCAGCAGTGCAGCAGGTCACATCCTACCTTAAATGCCCCAAATGTTCTCACACAATTCTGTTCCCCCTTTATTAGAAGCTAAAAGAGGGTTCTTCTAATACTGCCCTGTGGCCAGGTTTAGTTTTTGCGTTGTGGTTTTGCCCTGATAAAAAGAACTTGCCCTTCAGGGTAGATTGGAAACTTCAATACCTGTTTTTTTTCACAGTCCTCTGAGAAGTCTCACTTTGTTTGGAGTATAATATCAAAAAATGTCACTTACAAGTTGGCTTCCTCTAGGACAGATTTTTTGGACCAAGCTGTGGTTGCACTGCAGTTCAGCAGTTCACTGCTATCTACAGTAGCCCTTTGTAACTCCACTTTGAGGATGCTGGAGTTCCATAGGGAGCTATTCTTTTTTTCCAGTATATTTGACATGTTCAGCTGTTAGTGCTCATTATGGTCATTATGAGCTATTACTGCTCATTATGCTGTTAGGCAGATGACACCTAGATTTACTGAACTAATGGTGATGGGGGTGGAAGAACTTTTCTTTTTAGAACATGAGTGATCAAAAAGGAGAGTTAAAAATCTTTTGAGTTGAGAGGAAGAAAGAGGTACTGAAAAAAACCACAGTATTTTAAAACTCAAAACACTGTTATCAAATGATTTATGCCATTCAGCATGGTGTGTACATGTCCTCCTTACATTCATCTCCCTGGTTTTCTCTCTACTAAACATGTATCTCAGCTACTAGAAACAACAATGAATCTAAGCTAATTAGCAGAATAATTCTGATATTACTGTTTTATTATCTCTCTGCCATCTCTCATGCAATGACACATTTCACTTTGGTGACTTACTTTACTGGTACAATTTTAGATAGCCTTAGGCATTACAATTTAATTATTCTCTAAAACAAAAATAGTAATATTGGAACAGGCAGCTTCTGAAAATAAGATCGAAAGCTGTACAGCAGTAGGACTGTCTGGAAAAAATATACAATTACATATTTCCTATAATACAAATCATATGCCTATTTAGAATCTGAAAACTTTTACCAGAAAGAAGCAGCAAACAACATTTGTCCCACAAAAACTTACAACAAAGTGGCCCGCAGGTTACATTGCTTAAATAACAGATAACATAGTGATTTTTTTCCAACCACCATTATTTACCTTTTAAAATTTTGAATGAGTTATTTGGGGTGTGTGAAATAAATCACTACCTATGATGTTTGATTTATATTCCCTGGAAATTAAGCTTTCTCTCACTTGAAATTAAGCTTTTTTTTTTATGTGAGGAAGAAGAGACTAAACATAACTACCTGAAAAATAAGTGGATGATAATGCCAAAGTTTTTTTGTTCTCTTCTATTACTACTGCAAATGTAAGGACACAGCATACTCTGACTTTCAGATCTATGCAGATCCTTTATCAACTTCCCTGTGTGCCACACAACTCAGCACAGCACTCGAGCTCCTTGACAAGAAAGCTGAGAGCAGAGTCTCTGAGGGTGCACTGGACTGTAATAGCTTTAAGTATTACGCACTCACTGGTGTAAAGTGCCTGGTATAAACGGGAGGATCAAGGGAAACGAAATGCCATTGCTACCTGTTATTTGGTGTAAAACAAGCAAGAAGTAATAATCTTTCCCCTCATGGTTTCCCCTCAGCTGTGTACAGGCAGGAAGCGAGGGCAATGTTCCCGGGCTGACAAACAAAATAAATGTGATCAAGAGGAAAGTGTGGAATGAGATATGTTATATTAATCTGTCTGCTGCAACCCAGCAAACAGCTACAGTATTGGAAGTCTCAGAGTCATAAGCCCCATCTATCTCTTGGTAATAACCCAAAGAGAAAGTCATACATTAATTGGTCAGGAATAATTAACAAATGGATGAATCATAGCGAGCAGCATTTGTTTAATCCGGGGCAGTTTTAACAGTCTGGGTATTACCAGTGTTGTCTCTTCTGCTTAGAAACAACTGTAAAGGGCATTAAAAATAGTTTTGTTGATTTTTGGTTTTTGTTTTTTGTTGTGGTTTTTTTGGTTGGTTCATTTTTTGTTTGGGTTTTTTTGGTTTTTTTTATTATTATTATTTTATTTTGGTTTGTTTTTAGAGAAAACAAGCCAAAATAGCATATCACTGGTGTGAAACAACATGTCAGCTCAAACTTCTGGTGTGACAGTTCTTTCCTGCTTGGCAAATTTTCAGGGGTGGCAGTCTCTGGAGGGAAAAAAAAAAAGGATAAATACACATATCCCTCAACCTCTAACAGTTTGAAATGGAGTTGTTCTATCAGTAGCAGCAGCTTGTATCAAGTTGAGGTTGATACCATCATGACAGGCACAATGTAGTATTTATAAAAATATAAAAAAACATATATATTCTGAGTTAATTTCCTATTTGGTGATGAAGGAATCCTCTGAATAGCTTTTAGTTATCCAATGGCTAATCCTGCACCAGTAAATATAATGCAGTGATTTCCATATGACTGGGAATTAGATTGCCAGATGCCATGAATGCAGTGGACAATTAATAAAATTCATGAGTTTTTAATTGCCTTAAATTTACTAGAATCAAGGCCATAATTAAAAGATGTGGCCACACTATTAAAACAATCTATGCATTTGTGATATATCTATTCATAATACATGAACAGCAGCTATCTGGTACATTAAAAGGTCAGTACTGGTGGAGTTTTAGCTGAAAAAAATTATTCTTTCCTCTATTCTCCAAGAATCAGATTCTGTAAACATCTATTATATTTTAATTTGATACATATAATCAATCTAACTGCCATCAGCAGAATTACTCATATTTATAGTTAATCAGGAAGAACAGAAATAATTAGTGGTCATAAAATCACAAAAACTATTTTATCAACAAAGACTGGATGAAGCAAAAGAATGGTTGAACTCATGTTTTTTTTCAAGTGTATAGATTTTCTACTGCACTCTTTATACTAAAAGTCTTCCTCCTACCTCCAACTATTTGCTTGCCTCAGACTGATCTGAAAGTGTGGCAATGTCACTGCCATCTCTGTGGAGTTGTGCCACTGTAAGTGAGAGGAAAATCTAACACAGAGAAATGTTTAAACACTTTTATTTGGTTGTCATTACACAAGGATGTCAAGGTTACCCACATCAGCCAGAACGTGATGATGTGCTGGACACAGAAGAGTGCTGGAAGAGTGTTGCCCTCAGCAAGGAACAACGTTCAAATGGCACAGCTTCAAATCTGAGAGCACATGAACTGCGTTTGGAAAATACAAGGGAAAGTAAGGAACTTATAAAGAAGTAGGCATCTTCCCCAAGGGATGAAGGAGGAGGAGAAAATGGAAAGTATAATGGAGGAGAACAGTTGGATATAGTAGAAAATGTACTTTTCACAAACTGAATTAAACAAAGCACTGAAGTTTTTTTAAGTTATCACATAACCTATAAGTCAGTTCCTGGTTTTAAGTAATTTCCTATATTATTAGTATTTTCAAAATTATCAACATTGTTCACTATTTGATACAAATCCTTTTACATAGTGCAATGATCATAGTGAAGAAAATATTTAATAAAGACATTTTTAAAGTTGCTTTAAATTACACAAATTGCTAAAATACCTACGTTTTCCCTTTTCTTCCTTTAGTGCACCACAAGAACGTTCACTAGCATGGCATTAAACAAGATTAAACAAGGAATTGTGAATTTTACAATGCAGTGAACACCTCATTGTTTGTCCTGCTAAGTGTTACTGCTGACCCAGGCAGCAGTATTTTATAATCTGAAGATCAAAGTGCAAATTACCCATCAAAATCACATTCCAGCCTTTGCTTATTCCTTGCTTAACCCTACTTAACGTGCTTTACACAGCAAAAAAATGCAAATATTAAAAAAAAAATGTTCAGAAACTCCTGTTTTGGTGAGTGATCTTTATTTCTTGCCTTACCATGGTATTAACAAGTTCTTAGCTTTTCTTGAAACTGTTACATCATTAAAAATACTATGACACTCCTTCTGAAAAATGTGTGACAATATACAAAATACATTTTCTGCTTCAAGAAAAAAATCAAGTTGTTTGATTCACCTTAGAATTATTTATGTTAAAGCCTTGGTACTAAAGAAAACAATGAAATAATGAGGTTTTATCACTAGATAATAGTGGTTTCTCTCCTTCGTATTCAATTAAAACTGACATTATTTTACAGGATTTTTTTTTTAAGGAAATGCAGCAAATAACATCAGATTTGTGTAAACACTCTCAATGGAAAACAACACCATTTATCAGTTGTATTCTTATAGACAAAGCCCTAAAGATGTCTTTAAAACAGACTTCTAGATTCTGCAAGTTGCTAAGCATGGGACATTTAACCTGCTTCTTGCAACTCCTTCATTCCAAAGCATCTCACTACTTGCATTTACTGAGAAGCTGCTATTAAAAGTACCTTCAATCTGCTTTATACATGTCAGTTGTAAAAAGCTATTAGCTGTAATTGGCAATTTAATTTTTTTTCCCCTTTTGCTGCTTTTAGTGTATGATCAGCTTCCAAAAAGTAAGGTTTTAGAATTTCACTAATGTAGCCAAAGTGAGGTATTCACCCACAGTGCATGCAGTTTTTAGTTAAGAAATAGGTCTTCATCAGCATGTGATTTTTTAATATGTGTTAAGAGTTGTTAAAAAAATATGTGCTCAGGAATTGCCAAATTGTGTGGAGAAGGAACAGTGAGATGAGTGACAGCAGAGAGGAAACATCCTCTCTATGTTTCTATGATTCTATTATTCTATGATCCAGGCATGATGAAAGCAAAGGGAAAAAATAGGATGCTCTATAGGTCAGTGATTGTTAAGCTGAACCTAAAGAACTGGCATCCAACTAAAACAAGCCAACATTTAATGGCTATAGGTCCAGCTTATACTGGATCCTTTCCTAAGAGGAAAAACCAACAAAGAAGGGAGAGAAGAAGTATTCTTCTTGCAAGCATCTTGCAAGCAGTCTTTAGGACACATCAAAATCAGGAGCCCATTTCAAGAAAACTCCAATTCCAACTGGAAAAGGTACAGTGTGAGACTTTACTTCATCTAACCTGCAACCATGTGATTCTTCACCCCCAAAATTTAATTTCTGGGTAATAACAGCATAAGTGCAAGTTTACCAAAAGAGCTTGATCATGATAAATGTTGTGCACCTCTGCTCTTTACAAAAGCTACTGAAAAGTTTTCAAGAGACACATTATTATCTCTTACTGCCAGACTGCCCAACCAGAGCTAGTTTGCTCCACTGGGATAGGAGGATAAACAATCCTTCCTGTGTCTGGGAAACACAGCCTGAAACCAGAGCAAGTGAAACTAGATGGTGCATCTACTCATGTCAGAAAAGGGTAGCAGTGTGGTTATTGCTCTGCAGAAAAGCATATTTTTTTGCCTAAGACAACTATAACGGGCTAACTCATTTTCATTAGAGTCCAGTCTAGGCAGAGACAAGGTTTACAATGACAATCAGGAGTTAAAATATAGGTAGATATCTAAAGAACAATTTATCCACCCCCTTGTGGTACTTGATATCCCACTGCTATGCCTTGAGAGCACAGAATCTTTAAGCAGGCTCAACTACAGGGGGTTACTCAGCACAGTGTCCAGGTGGGATGTGAATATCTCCTGAAACTGAAGACTCCACAACCTCTCTGGGCAACCCATTCCAGCATCTGACCACCCTCAGACTAAATAAGGTTTATATTACTGGAATTCCCTGTGGAACTGGTGCCCATTGCCACTTGTCCTTTTGCTAGATACCATCAAGAAGAGTCTGGCTCATCTTCCTCATTTTATATGAATTTAAATTGAAGCTAGTGGAAACCAAACCCTTTCATATGTTTGTTTTCATTTCTTTTGGCTTCCTGCATATTGTTCACTTGGCAGAGAGAAGAACCATGCTCTGAATATGTGTCTGATGGGTTCTGCAACTTTGCAGGATGACTTTTACAAGTAACTATCAGCACACACTGATCATCCCAAGTAATTTTGTTCCTTTCAGAGTGAGATTGATTATCTTAACCTAACTCTGACAGATCTCCAGGGAGGATACACCGAGGAACCACAGAGAATATGATGGAAAAAGCTTTTAAAAGACTCAAAAGTTTTAGCACTAAAGGACTGAGTAAGCACTTTTGTAAATGAAAAGTGCAGTCTCATGCCATAAGATCTCCTCTCTATAGTCAGGAACTTGGTTTATCTGTTTCCATCATCCAAATGCCAGCATTCAATCATTAAAGGGAAACGGCCCTATTAGGACTCACTTATCAGAATTTTTTCTTGGATTGTTGTAAGAGAATCACACAGCAGCAGAAAAATACCCACATAATCCTAGTGCAGAATCAAAAATTTCTCCGGTCATTCTGGAACACTGTGGACATTTCAAGAGTGGGGAGCCACAGAGGTGCTTTACAAGGACAGGAATAACAGAGGAAAACAAATACACAGACCTAGTTCTCTTTAGTGCTCCCAGGCAGCAGAAAAAGAACCTCCACCTCTTTCAAAAGTATGGCACCAAGAGGTTCTCCTACAGATGCAATCTGTTGTCATCACTGATTCTTTGGCACAAAACACATATTTCCTATTTGCTGTTGGTCCTAATAAAACCAGATAAAGTTCTGGCAAAGCTGATTATTCCTGATGACAGCTGTTTGCAAGCATTTTGCAAGAGGGTCTGCTCTGTGGTAACCTGGAATTGGAAGCAGTTGCAGGAGGATGGCTTTTTACCATGTGCCTATGATTATCCAGACTCTCCCTGACCCTCACCTGCATCTTTAATGCACTACGGCCAAGTAACACATTCTTTCATAGCTGGTAGTCTGAAGAAAAACAGGTTAAAAATGAACATTTATTCTAGACAACACTTTTTCAATGTGACCAGTTCCACTACACCTACTAAATACACTCTTGTTTGTAAATTCATTTGCACACAGTACTCTTAAAAGAACCTCATCAACAAAACCATCTTCAGCCATGACTGAATTTGAACCAAAGATCAAAACACTCCCTATGAAATATTTATAAAAATAAACCAGCCAAAAGTATACGCACAGAACTTTCAAAGGATGACAAAACAACATTATGTGCTTAGGAAGGGTAAAGAGAAGGAAATGTATGCATAATTTTAAAACTATTTCAGAATGCAACCTTAGATTTGAGTTGTGATAATCACTTCTATAACATCCAGCTTAGAGACAATTGTAGAAATGGAATTCAGGCAAAACAGCAGATGTTGGATGTTGTTACTGCTGGAACATGCCTGTAGTACCTTGTTATTTATTAATCAACAACATTTTAAGCACACACCTTTAGCTGAAGGAAACCCACATTAGAAAATACCTATATAAGCAAGATAGATATCAATGAAATTCTTTCATATTAGAAAGAAAATAAATGAAATAGAGAGTACACCTCCATTTTAAGTTGTCTTTTTAGAATAAATTCAAGAACCTAATGATAAAACAGAATCTGAGCAATGTGCACCCAAACAGGTACTAATTACAGCAACAGAAGAAACTCGAGTGAAATGGTTGGTAAGCTTTGAACACAGAGAATATGCAAAGCCCATAAAGTGTTAAAAAAGAAATTTTAAAATTATTAGAAAGAAATGGTGAAAAGAAATTTAATACTCCTTTTATTGTGAGCATTTCCCTTTCACTCTGCCATAAACTCGCCTGGCTAATTAAGGATTGTATAAAAGTGAAAAGAAAATATTTAGAGATTTTTTTTCAAGAGGCATGTAATAATAAAGTGAGTAATTATAACAGCATTAGGAGGCTCAAGGGTGTATTTTACAGGGTCATTAATGTGGTTCATGGCCTTTGGCCTCACGCCTCACAGCACACATGGGGCATGCATTAGTGGCTCTGTAAAGTACACACTGTTGCATCTTGCTGCTTTTATAAAGCCTCACAGATGAAATGCAAAGATGAAATTTTCTGTTGGGCTAGAGAATTCACTGAAATCAAAAGGAAAGTTTCAGTCATGAAAGCAAATCTACAAACGTTCAATAAATTATACCTATGGAAGATGGGAACAAAATTTTAATGAGCAAATGATATGATACTGATAGGATTCCTGCTGGAGTCAGTGAGTTGATAAAAATAAATGCTTACCAAATTTAGGGGATATTAGAACCTGAAGAAAAAAGGTTAAAAGTATGTTTGCCTTTTCTTTTTGCAATTATTTGGAACTATATGACTCTATGCCTCTTCTTTTCATGTTTTGTATTTCTGTAGTAAACACTTCATTATCAATTAATATAGAAAAAAAATAGACTTTTTTTTCAGCATTCCTAGGGACACACAGGATCCCTCAAATGCAATCCTGGTGTAAAGTGTTGAGAAGATGAACAACTTACAATGAACATCATGAATTCCAGTTTCATGAAACCAAACATCCAAGAGCTGACAGAAAAATACAACCAAAATAATTTTTAAAACTAGTAGAATTACTGAATGTGTAGTGAGCCCCTGAGACAGACTCTGCTCTCCCCTTTTTGATTCTATTTCATTAAAAATCTTGACAAACAATGAGAGAAAAACCACTGCAAAACAATGAAAAACCTCAGTAACTTATTTCTTTCTTGCTTCTCATTTTGAGAAAAAATAAACCCCCTGAAACATTGAGAAGATATTTCAAATAACTAAGATATATAATTAAACTTTCTTTTTTCAAAAGTACATTTAGCTTGCAATATATACAATACAAGAGATACTCAAAACACTTCTACAGATACATTGGTATCTATAACTTATGTTTGCTTGAGGTAGATTTTTATGCTTTGCTTATTAAGGGGTGTTAAATAATACACATGATTTCCTCTGGCCTTTCATAGGCCTTCATCTCCCAGTTTTTTTATGTAATAATGTATTAAAATTCAGTTTGAACCAAAATAATATTTATTTGCCAGTACATTGTGTGGTGTAAGAAATAAATATATCAAACAATGCTGTCTACATATTCTCCATTGGAAAGTAATGCAAATTACTACATTTTACTGTAGAATTTTCCATGTTGGCTAAGGCAGGCATTTACACATGGATCACTCATTAAATGGAAGAAAAAATTTAGGACCCTCTCTTGCTAGTATTGCTGCCAAGAGAGTTTTTGTCCTCTAGAACTATTGTTCATATTACTCTTTTGAACCATTAAAAAGAGCTGTTACAACCCTAAAACACAGATCTTGTTCAATTGATTCAAAACCATCATGAGGCATTATATCAAAGAAGTATCAGAGCAGTATTTGAGCTGCTACCTATGTATGTAAACTAATTTGCACACAAACACAAAAATAAACTTAAACAAGTTTATGCCTTTGAAATATGTGAAAAATGAGAGCAACATTTGCAATGGAAATCCCTGTCAAGTTATATATTCCTTCCACATCCCAACAGAAGTGCTTGATTTAAGCTTCAGAAAACCTGGGACTATTTTAATGCAAATAATTAAATGCAATGAATTGGGAATTTAGATGTGTTCTATCTACTTGTCCTGCTACTTCTGATAGAAGTGTCAGAAGAATCTTCATTTGCCTTATTTCTGAGCATGGGTTACAGAACTGTAAAACTCTGGAGTGAAGAGTGCCTGGCCCACCAAGGCTGGGCAGAGATCAAACAGACACTGAGCTGAAGTGTATTTCTTGGTGTTCGGGCAACATTCCTGCCATGGTTGAAAATCAGGAAGATGGAAACTCAGAGGATTATTCCAGTGTTGGAATGCTCTGCAGCCAGGTACAGATTGCATAAAACCCCTGATTTTTCCTCACCTCTTGCCTTGCAGTCAGCCAGATCCCATCCTGGGAAGTTTGACATTCTGGCACAGGCATAAATTCTGTAACTAAGCCTAAATTCTGTAACTTCACACAGAATAATAGAGTCAAAGATCTTGTTGTTTTTTCAGACACAGTAAGATGTCTACTGTGAACAGTTTTTCTTTCTTGTTTTGCAAATATTACCAAGTTCAAGTTTATTAACCTGTCAGAGATAAATCTCCTTTTTTGGAAAAACTGGAATACATTTATTATCTGATTAAATATTGATCAAGGGAATTTGTCTTACCAAAAAGTAATTTCTCTTGACAGAAACGACTCAAACTGCTCTTATGCCAAAATGAATAGTTTTAAAATTTGTTATTTCTTATTTTTCTGTTTACCAAAAAAGAAGTCCACTGAGAATAAACCTGTTATTTAAAATGTACCTGTACCAAGACAGAAACCTATTCAATGGCAAACAAAATGATAACTTCGTGCCTTAAAAAATAGAGAAACAAGTGTGTATCCCTCTATGCAAGCAGATGGATAATGTCAATTTGCTGTGCTAGAAAAAGCACAAAGAGAAAAGAAATGGTTCATTCTAAAAGCACACTGTATATTCAGGGTTCCCATTTCATAAATATCTTGCCTGCTGTGCACTGCAGTTGACCCTTTAAACATATCTAGTCAGTAACCTATTGTTTACTGCAAGTCCATTTTGTCATTTTGATGGTACAGATACAAGCGTGGCAATCTTCCTTTCTCTGCTTCACTGCACACATGACTCCCTTTGGCTGGTACTAGCTCACAAAAAAAGCCACTAAAATGTCATTAATTGCAGCAGGTTCGAGATCTGAATGTTAATTCTACTAACGAACCTATGAAATTAGGACACTGTGCATCTAGATGAGTTGTGGTTGGGCCTCCTGCAAACTAGGCTGAGCTGATGTTACCTTCTATGTTAAATAAGAATTGTCTTAAAACATTATTAGAATTCTAAATATGTGCAAATCAGACCTTGTGAAGTACACCACCAGAGGGAATAGATAACTGCAGTATGCTTTCTGTCCTAACTTCTTCTGTTTATCTAGCATCAAATTCATTTGGAGTGCTTCATACCAAGACACAGTGATGCCTAAGGCTAAGGTGGGATCAGATAATGCCTTCAGGAAACTTTCCCTGCTGTGCAACCCCAGAATGTTAGAATTTCATTTATAAGCAACTTGATATCCCTGTCTAAAGGAGAATGGTTATGAAGCTGCCAAGGGTCCCTGAAAATATTTATGAATTAATATTCTCTGCATGTTCTTCCAATTCAGAAAACTTAAATGAATGATTTCTGACTGCACACTTTGATGTGCTTTGCTATTAATTTCCCATCTTTACTTTCAATGTAATGTAATTTTAATTAGGCAATAATACATAATCTTCTGCTCATCTATCATTTTTACTCAAACATGCTAGGAAATGGATAATAGAAAAAAGGCTCAGCAGAGACCCTTTGGTGGTGCAGCAAAGCTGGAATAAAATGCCATCTCCTGACAGTACCTTTAAGGTTTCATAAAAAGATAATAGATGTGCTTGTCACTGACACTAATGATCAAACATTTTCCCAGTTTTACTGGATATTAAATTGTGGCCTATAAAAGAAAAGTCCACAGTCTAAGGAACATAGGAAAAAGAATCTTGATACATTTTTTATCTCCTTTGATATCTCACTAACATAAACCTTCTTATTCCACTGTTGCTTTCACTGAATAGTCAGTATGGTGTGAGTGGGTGATGCTTACTTTTACTAAAGTGAAGAGGTTTATTTTCAGGAGGAAAGACAACTCTCCAGGTTGCAGAATAGGAACATGATACATTTATATGCAAAAATTCTTAACTGACACAGGACATTAATTCATCACAATATCCTTATGAAGTTGATGAAAGCTTTTTTTTAATCTGACATGAAGCAGTTTTTGAAAGGGTTATATCTAAATTTCTTATATGATTTTGAAACACATTTGAATGATATCGTCTATTGAATTTTCTAAGCAGTATTACCATACTGTCAAAATAAAGAGAAGAGCAAAGCAGAAAAAAAAAAAAAGGAAAAGAATCCTGAACTATGTGATGGGAAGACTACAAAGTAAATTACCAAAATAAGGATTGATCAGTTTGACGCATTAGATCAACACCAAAAGTAACCTGATTTTAAAGCACGGGGGAAAAACAAAATAGTATGTTATTCTATTTAGAAAGAGAAAAATATCAAACCAAACCTTCTAGTCAATCACAACGGAATTAGACTACTGCAATGGGCAAGTAGTTCCAAGTTATAATGAAAACTACTTCAGAACAATCTATTCTCATCCCTGTGTTCAGTCCTGCAAATGGTCAGCTACATAATTCTTCATCCCTTGAAAAGATTTGCTAGGCTATTTTCTGGAATTACTGTAGCAATGGGAACAAACTCATGTGCATAAACTTCCTAGTACAGGAAAGGCTGTGCACTACTTTTTGCCTCTTGGGAATGTGCAATGTCTTGCTGACAAGAAAGATGGATAATGGCAAAAATGTTAGGCTTGGTACAGCACTTACTGCAGGGCTGTATCCTTGTATCCCACATACCTCTTTAGCCAGGAAAATGTTGCTGCCTGATATGGGTATGCATAGAAGCAATATATACATTCAAACATAATTTATTTTGCTAAAGTGTTTTGACAAAGAGCAGCAAAACATGTTAAAGCAGAATAATGCTCATTGTCCATCACTATATCATCAATTAAACTCTGAGAGTCAGCTACAAAAATAGGGAAGGGCTTTTGTGACAGTATTTTTGCTTTGTTCTGTTTTCTTTCACTTTTCCAAGTTTAGCTTGACATGGGTGGTACAGCCCAACATAACCAGCTAACACAACACACTAACCAAAAAGTGAAGTTTGGGCATGACAGCACAACAGATCTTAGAAGCTAAAGGAAAGCTAAAGAAGAGCTTTTTCTCAGAAGAAGATGAGCACATGACTGGCAATTTTCCAGTACCATTTTTCCTCATTGCATCATTTCAAATTATGGGGAATTAGGCTCTGTCACAAGGGGAAGTGCTGTACTGAGGAGCCCCATTGATTTCAGTGCAGTTATTTGGGAAGTAACACACCAGTAAGAGTAAGGATATCAGGCCTTTCAAACACTGGGCAGCAGTCATGTCACTTCCAGCATTAAAAGTACAAAATGTCAAAAAAAAAAAAAAAAAAAAAAAAAAAATCTATGTTGGAAGAATACCTGGACAGGTGTTTTCTACTCAGCAATCCCAATCAATATCCTCCAGCTACAGGGTGACAATATAAATACAAGACTAAATGACAGCAATGGTTCCTATACCCTCCTCAAAAGGGAAAAATTGCTTATAATTAAAGCAAGCATAACCAAGACAATCTCACTTGTGAGTGTGATTCCATTCTGGAACAAATTATGGTCTTACAGGTATAGAATGTTTGCCTTCCCAATGCAGTCATTATACAGAATGCCAAATGAAACTTATAAACTCAGTTGTTCCTTTTTCTTTATCACCACCTTTCAACCCAGATCCTTGGAATGACAATTCACTGTTTCAGCAGGGAAAACAACTGTCTCTTAAAGAAGAAAAAAGAGGAAATTTAAAGCAGTTCTTAACCTAGAGATCCCTGTGTATCTTTCTTCCATCCTACAGTTCAGTTTGTGATCTGCATGAAAATGTTTCATTGAACCAGGAATGCTGCACAGCAGTGAAAAGAGATCTTGGAGTCCCACAGACAGTGGCAGTGAAACTGAACCTCTCACCTTATAGGATGTGATCAGATAAGGGCAAATGGGGATTTGTCAGCCATGTATTTGTAAAACCATACCTTATTTAATGTGACTGCAAAGGGGAATGTGCTGCTGTACAGTGATGAACAAGAGTTTCAAAACATCAAAAGTAGAAGCTGATCTCTACTATAATTATGCAAAAGTTCTACTCTGAGGTTATCTTAGCACCAGGAAACAAATGCTGAAAACTAAAACTGCAAATTTTCTTTTTTGATTACTAGTGTGTTCCTACACTACCTATTTAGTGATACATCACCATTATTTATTTAAAATATGAACAGGCATTATACCAGATTAAAAAAAAAATATGAATGACTTCTACATATAGTTAACAGATGCATTTATTTTACCAAGACAAACCTACAAGCCTGGTACAGAGATATTTTAGTTTGAAAGTAATGTCAAGTATTCATACCAATTACTGTGAGTTTTAGAGGTTTTAGTGCAACAGGTCCCACTTGAAAGAAAATAAGCTTTCCACCCCTAGAGGCTCTGTAAAGAGCACAGAGTCCAAAGAACCACAAAATCCTGAGCACAAATGAAATTCTCCTAAGCTCAGGAAGATGTTAGCACTGGTTACCTCAGGGATCAGTGTTAAATCATAAGTAGAAAAGCCATTACCATCAATGTAGGTGAATTAATTCTCATCTTTCAAGCAACCAGCCCTTTCACACACTGCAACTGCAAGTGATTTAGGAATTAGACTAAATAATTCACAAAAATGGTCAGTGCTGTCATATAACAGATAATATATCACTGGAGAGAATACCCTACTGGCATATAATATAGATAAATGTTGTTTGAAACATCAAAGACAAGAGCACTGGTGTAAAAATAAAATGTTGATTAGAGGCACACATTACAGACTAACAACTGATACACTAGTATGTGCTCCAGGACTTGAAGTCACTATATAAAGTGAAGACAGCAAAAGGGAAAAGAACATGCAAAATATCAGAACTTCCTTGATTAAAGAAGTATAACACAAATGAAAACCCCAACTGCATAATAAGGAGATAAATCCAGCAAAAAAGTTATGATCTTCCTGGAAATTATTCAGTCTCTTGTAAAACTAAACTGTAGGTGACTAAGTTTCAAAATCTGTACTCAAAATCCATTATGAGCCCCCCCAGATTAAAGTGTATTCAGATATTACAAATAAAACTCTTGGAAGAAAGTTACCTAAATGAGCAAACCAGAACCCATGAATTTGGGGATCTTGATAACTAAAAGCAAACCACAAAGAAACAGAGCAATGATGAAATAAAATGACCACACAAAAGAAAAACAGAGTAGCAGACATTGCTAATGCCCACAAACTGAAAATAAAGTTGATTTGTCTTCAGAGCCAGCTCACTGCTGGGAATGACACCTGGTTTATCACACCCCTGCTGATGTTACAGGGAATACCCTTACACCTATGCAAACTTTCTGAACTTTTCTTATCATCCCAGAATTTAACTCCAGCTTTCAGAAGTCTTAGTAAGGAACATTTTGGTTGAATATGCAGAAGAAAAAACAAACACAACTGGTTATACTGTATCAAGAGCTGATGAACTTGTATCATGAATGTGTTTATGCTGAAAAAACATCAGAGTGTAATATTTTAGAAATTCAAGGATACCACACAAGTCTGTCAGCAGCATCAGAATATCCCATTCATATCCTATTCATTGCATTGGAAACATTCAAATTCACTCTCTAACCTGGCCTAGCTAAGAAATACTGGATATATTTGAATTATACCCAGAACACTTTTCAAAACTGCCATGAAGAGCAAAGCAAAGAGATTAAAAGTATAGCTCTTATTTAATAGTGTTTTCATAACCTCCTTAGCTTTTTCAAGGTATGAAAAAATCATGGTAATCAAAACTTAGTCTCATTCTTCCAACAGAAAACCTTATTGTCAATAACTTCAATTTTTTTTTTTTTTTTTCCCCCCACATTTAATTTACCTCTCTACAAAGTAAAGCACCACTGCTATTCACTGAGAAAAACAGAACTCTTCTGTCTGAACAGCACAGCAACAGGAGCACTTAAAGCATGAAAGTAAGTTCTTCCAGATAATACTTGCAGTTCTATATCTCATCCCCAGAATACAAACCTTTTGCTTGAGAAAGAAATAACAAAAAAGTTTTGTTCCTTTCCTTTCCTTTCTTTTCTTTTATTTTCTTTTCTTTTTCAAAAAACCAACATCCCACCATTCTCACATATAACAGGAATTGCATTGCAGATAGCAGGGATTAATGGAAAGCTGAAAGCTTCTTACCAAGCACCCCCAGGCGATAGTTGACTGTGATGACTATCACATTCCCATAACTTGCTAGAACACTGCCATCATATAAATTTCCAGTGCCTTCCATGTAGGACCCTCCATGAATATACACCATCACAGGCTTAGGTCCCCCACTGTCCCGAATGTCTGGAAAAAATATTAAGAAACATTTTATCTCAAGAAAGTAAAAAAAAAAAAAAAAGAAATAATAATAAATACATGCAATAGTTTAATTATTTTTAGTGAGGTTATTTTTCTTGAAGTGTTTCTCAAGCAACGTTTTATAGATAAGGCAGAGGGCAGGTGGGCATAAGTGTTTCTTTGAGGCTTGCTTCTAACTGAGGTTTGTATTTTTGAAACACTTGTTGGCCTCAGAAAAGCAGAAAAGGAATTGAAAATGGTAACATGTTTGCTCAAATGCAACAGGACAGTGGTTTCATTGTGTTCCTGAGGAATTTGACATAAAATTTGTATTTAACATCAGTGCAAGTTCATCTAGGCAAAGTCCAAACACCTCTGAAAGCTCAGTCCATCTTTCTGTGTTCCTTCAGCTAAAGGTGATTCACCATACTTAGATAAAGAGGATTTCTGCTCATACATAAATTGCTGATTGCTCCCAGCACAGTGAGATCGATAACGTATTAAGAGGGTGTACAAGCAGCTATCTTTTGATAGATCTGAAGTCTAAGTTTTCAAAAAGTATTTGCAAGTTGTTTAACACCTAGGATTTCAAATGAATATTTGTAACCTGGGTGGCCTGATGTTAAAGGGGCGTGGGAACTCCTTACTTTTGGGAATTGTGAAAAGCACTGCATGCTATGTTTGAAAAAATAGCTCCCTGGAAACAGTGGTTGTAAATCCCCAACCCCGTATTCACACAAATTTGAAGGTTCTCAAAATTGACATTGAGTGAACATTTTTAAATCTTAGAAGCTCTGCCATTCTCTCAGACAACAAAATTAGATATTGACATATTAAATTGAGTTTCTTTTGAGTGAAGACATTGATTTGGTTATCCTTCCCTCCGACCAAAGAGTCCTATTGGCAAACTGATGCATCTACTCAGGGTAAGATTTTGAATACCTGAACAGGAGGGTCCCTTGTGAGGAAAGTTCTTCTTCAGTGCCAATTTGAAGCAACAAGTAGTGGCAAAATAATATGCTATTTTAAAAGATTCTTTCTCTTGGACTGGAAAGAAATCAGCTAAGGTGCAAATTTAAATGTTTATATTTTGATTAAATTGTGTTTTTTCTCTCATTTACATGTGCTTGAATCTCTTCTACTGCCCAAAACATAGTATCCCATTCTAATAGTCTGTTAAAATCAAGAAGACAATAGCAAGAGAGCATATGAACACTTCACAATGAGGCACTGTACTCAGTTTTGGGTTGAAGACATTTTTCTGTCATTATGACATTATTCAAGTGACTTCCCTGATTACTCACTTCAGCTTTTGAAGAAATCTCAGGTGTATTGTTTACTGCTTTGATTTAGAGGAATCTTGGGTTAAGACACTTTCAAGCAAGCTCTCTGTAGAATTGAATTGGTTTTGAAGCACTGTAAAGATAACTAAATGAGGGCAGTTATGCTAAAAGTCCTGCTTTTTGAATTTGCTGGAAAAGATTAGCACAGATGTCTCTGTTTGTAAAAAACCATTTGCTATTATTATTTTGATATTGACTCTAATTTGAACAAAACGCCAGGACAGTCAAGATCAGAAATTGGATCTTCAATATTGGAAGTACTACAGCAATCATTTACCCAAGACCAAAAGGATGACAAAATGGTGTTCATGAAATTGCTGGTATTGCTTTCCTCACTCAAGCACATAGCAAGGGCTTCCCAACATGCAGTTTCCAGAGTGTAAAGATAAGGAGATTATTCCTCTTCATTGTTCATAGGATAGAATTAGGAACCCCTAGTGAGATTTAAAAAGTAAACATAGGAAAATGTATTTTCAGATTCTTACACTCTTTTCAGTAGATGGTTTTTTCGTACTTTACTCTTTTTTTTTTTTTTTTTTTTTTTTTTTTTTTTTTTTTTTTTTTTTTTTCCCAGCAGAAACTGTACACAGTTAATTGTATGCTTGGTGGTAGCACAGGGGGAGACTGTCTCAGAATTCTTCTTTAATTAAAATTACATAGAATTACGGAGCCCCAACTGTGAACAGTAATGAAGCATTGGTAGCACTGGCCTGTTTATCTGGAAAAGAATATTGGGATATTTAGAAAAGAATGAGTGCCCTTTATCTGAGAAAGGGAGCACATATTCATTAATAAAGTCTGATGTATAAAGGAGCTATTTGTGCAAGTAAATTCTGCCCATACCATAGTGTTGTTATTTCCTACTACTAATATTCTTGCAAAGATTACAGACAGATAAAGAAAGACTAATTTTCAGCTCTGCCTATGGCTATGTCAGAGCAGATGACATGCCCTATGAATTTTCCTCATGCTGCTTTGCCAAAGTCATCAGTCTTAAGCAAAATCCCTTCTACAAAAGAAAAATTGTGCTTCTGTGTGTTTTTTCAGGCAATAATCTAGTACTGGAGACATCTGTGAGGTTATGCAGTATTCAGCTGAGGCTACTGGGACTTTGGGCTACGGATTATACAGAAGCCATGGAGCTTTTTGTATGAAGAAGAGAGATGACTGAGATTTGGTCTGACAGTCAGTGGTTTCATATCAATTGCAGTCTATAGCTAGGAACCTTTGAAAGGTGCAAATATTCAGCTGGGTGAATGCTTTTTAACTACAGATGTTATTAACTAGTGAAAGTTCTTTAAATAATAAGATCAAAGGACCAGAGTAAAAAAATCAGACCATAATAAGGAATTTTCTCCTACCTAAAAGACATTAAGTGTTCCCTCAAAGGAAGAAGTATTAAACTAATATTCTGTGAGTGAAGCTGTGTATTGTTATAAAAGTGGCAGAAAGATCCACTTTTCAAAAGTGGTTTTTGGAGTTAAGTGTCTAACACAATGAAGAAAATAACAGATTTTGGGACCCAGATACTTCTCAAAAACAGACCCTAAGTGATATGGTAAGTTTTTAATTTTCTCCCACAAGCTGGTTACAATCTTTTTTGTGCATGGGCTGGAGCACTCTCTGTAAACTGTAGTTACACTTTCTCACACAAATTAAGTTATTAATGAATGCTTAAGTTATTTGTGGAAGCAACTCATTCTGAACCTGAAAAATTGGGGTGGAAGTATGGCAATGTTGCCAAGAAATGTAGATTTACATACTGATTTAATTTAGTTGTGTACTGTGCTTTTCCTTACATTTTATTACTTGAAATAAAAAACAGACACAGAAGCATTTTCAAAGACACAGAGGGATAGTGCTGTTGAAAATCCTTCTCAGATTCAACTCTGTCCTGTTTTTATTCACACAGAGGATAAGTTTTGAATATTGTGATTTATTTGGCTTTAAACTGCTAGTTCATGAAACATCTAAATAATTCTTCGTGTATAGCAGGGAATTATCTGATTTGTATGAGATGTACATGAATTTTCCTATAGGGTTTCCACAGTGTCCTCTCTTCTGTACCTTTCAAAAGTTTGTCAGATCTACTGGTTATGTCTGGTCTTAATTACATTATGGGTAATTTAGGAAGAGAGCTGTCTTTTATTCTATGTTTGTTCCATCACACAACAGGGAACCAGGTCTGACTGTGAATACCAGGCACAATTGTCATATATAACAAAACATAATTATAGCTGCAGTCATTTGAAGCTCATGTGGATTGGCCACGTGACTTAACAAGTATAATTTGCAGGGAACAACCAAAATGGGAAAGGAAGAAAGCCTACCTGGAGACAACTTAGCACAAAAATATAATTAGTTTAGCACAGATGTGGCAAGCAGTGTTTTTCCAAATGCTTTAAAAAAAATGATATTTTGAGGTAGAAAATTTTATTTCTCAAACACAAAACAGCACTGGAACACTGGAAAAATCTTAGATTTGTTACTGTAAAACCTATGTGTTCCTTATAGATAATACATATGTGTGTGTGTAGCTCTACCTTAAGATTTTGTACTAAAATATTCAAATAGAGCACGTTATCAATCAATGGAACTCTTAATCATTTAAAAGCCTTTTGAAAGTATTTGGCCTTTCAGTTCAAATCTATCAGAAGCCCCACAGATGCACTGCTATTATAATAAGCTAGTGCACTTATCAGTGCTGATATGTAAGTACCCATTTAGTGCCATGTTTATAACACGTGATATAAAACTGTCCTGAGACTATTAAAGTACCTATTAAAATTCTTTTTGTGATGGCAGTGAAGTTTGAGGGATTTTTAAATTCTAAAATACAACTTGCACCCATCAAGTTTCTCTCTCTTTTGGGTTTTTTTTTGGGGGGTAGGGTGGGGTAGGGTTGTATTTTATCTGTTAAAACAATGGATCATTTAGGGCTCTCTCAAACTCTTAGGTACTTTATATGAAAGGGATTTGAGATCCTAATGGAGGACTATATTAATGTATATTCTAACATGAAAAAAGGCCTATGCTTTTAAAGGCCTGTGCTTTTATAGACAAGCAATTGGAGCAGATTCTCATTAGAGTAGCACTTGAATAGCCAGGTAGGTAGAAATTTTAAGTTATTAAAAAGTGATGGTTAGAAGTGCAAAAGCTGACAGACTGCACAAGCAATGCTTGGCAATGCTAAAAGCATAATGAAGCCCCAAAGAGGTGCTTATATTAAAGGTCTGTCAAAATTTTTCTACTCACATTTTGACATATTAATAACATCAGTGCACAAATTAAAGATAATCTGAACTGAGATTCTCAGTGCAAAGGGGAAATATAATTGGAAAGAAATCAGTAGGCAAATGACGTTGGAATCTGTACTTGGGAGTTGGAATCACAGAACTATCATGAATGGGTGACAGGAGGAACAGGAATCATGAATATGCCCATGTCTATCAGTCAGCAAGTTCACCTGAGGTGGTAAGATCTGTGGTACTCCAGCTTGGCTGGAACTCATTAAAGGCTATAATTAAGGCTGGAGCATGTGGTTGCTTTGTGAGGTAGACAAATGTGTTCTGCTGTTTACTGATCTCTGAAGTCCAAAAATGCACCAGTGCCAGACAGAAAGCTTGTTTCTCTGCCTATTTCTTGCCATGACAGTTGCAAGAAGATGAAATCCTAAACTTAGCAACCCAGCCTATTTTAATACTAATGAAGAGATTGGGGTTTTTAGAGAAGATCCTTAATTCTGAAACATGAGCTTTTGTGCCAGTGATGCTACAGCATAAAGTGGGATTATGCATCAGGTGCATCTGTTAAGCATAAAGTGGGATTTTCAGATGCCTTCTACATTATTAGCAGGTAAAATCTGAGTGCAGTTTTGTTTAGTCTGATTTTATAAATGCTTTGGACCAAGGATTTCCTTCAGTCGGTGAAGTCCAATAGCCCATACAAGACAGAGCATCAGCCTAAATGATCAGAATCATCACAGTTACAGCCTGTGAACAAACAGCAACATCTGTTCCTAATCTGTCTCCTTTTTCTCATGGGAGATTGGAATGGAAACAGAAAGAGTAGAAACATCTAGCAGTTACAGTGCAGACCCTGCTTCTGCAGCATGTCCTCTCAGTTCCCTGCTTTACTGATGTGCCTGCATTCCTCAAACTTAGTGTCTGTATTCCTCATTTCTAAAAATGGAATAGTAGCATTGCTCTATCACAGAGAGAGGGTCTGAAACAGAATACATTAAAAACTGAGCGATGCTCAAGCAGCACTGGGGACTAAATAAGGATCTAAGACTGACAGATTGATGTGCTAGGTAAGGTGTGTATGACAGAATGGGGGATGAGAAGCATTCACTTGTGAGCAATCCTTCATGGATACTTGATACAGAACTAATTGCCTAGAAGTTCAGTTCTGATCCCTGAGTATACAGGTAGATTAGTGATTTGTGTTGCTATGTTTCAAGTTATGTTAAGGATTTTCTCATAAAGGCTCTAAGGGTGCATAAAGAGTCACTGTTTTCTGCTATAGCAAAATTAAATGAAGTTGAACTATGACCTTACCAAAATTAAGACTGAGCTATTAAGATCAAATTATTTTACCTTTTTAAACCAAGCCTTGTTTCTAGACTGGGGAAGGTACAGTTTATTAACTGCTAAGGAACTTGAAGTTAAATCTTGCATATACACCAGATACTGCTTACCTACGTGTCAAAAACCAGGCAAATCCACCACTGCTATAAGAAGAAAAAACCCCAATGCTCACCAGATGCAGTTGCTTTTGCCACTCTTGGTTTTGGTGCCTGCTCAAGGAGTTCGGTACTTATTGAATAAAGAGGTAAGCAACTTTAAGTGTAGACATGAAAGGGTTATACAGAAACAAAAATGCACCCAGACTGGGGAAAATACAACAGTTATAAAATTTTTTTCACACATTTCGCATTCATGGAATTTGAAAACACCTCCATTTTTTAAACAGCAAATTTGCAGGTCATTAGCTGGTAATGTGCACCACTGCCTTTGGGTCTTTTGAAAACAAAAATGAAAAATGATCTAATTAAGCCTGGTCTACTGGTTGCAGCACAACCCAGAGATCCAAGTTTGATTACTGATTCCAGTGCTTTTGCTGACAAGGTCTGGATGGCAATGCTGTGGCAGTGACATGTGGCAGCAGATGGGAGCAGGATTATTGAGCACTCTTTTAAAATTAAATTTTCTAATCAAACTATGATGTTTGAGTGACATGATACAGAATACTGTCCAGGCATTTGATGCAAGATTCTGCTATTAAAGCTCTTTCTTTAGAAAAGGTGTAATACAAGAAACAGACATGGGAGCTCTGAATACCTCAATAAAGAGACCATCCTGGGATTTAGTGTCACTGGATGTTGTTTGTGTGGCATGGATTCTATGGTTACATGGCAAAGGTGTTTTTCACCATTTGTAGCCCAGTCTCCCTAATATTCCAACTTCATCATTCGTTCAGTTTGGTATTAGTTTTATTTTGTCCTCAGCTACTCATTTGTAGATTTTTTTTTTTAATATGGAATAAAAACTACTAGACTGCAAAATGTGTAGGGTTTGATGGGCAGGTTAGCAGAAATCTGGACAGCTAAGGCAGCTTTTTCCTTTGCTTCTCTCTTTCCTGCTAGTCACACCCAAATACATATGACTTGAATTTTGTGAACTCTTGAGTTCTGCACATGCAACAAGTGCTTGAACTCCAGTGCAGAAGAGCAGATTGACAGAAGGCAGGTCAGGTCATCCCTTACCACTCCTCCACTGGGGGACAGTGAAATGTAGGGCCTCAGCAGACTGGGTTTCTACCAGCCCAGCAGAGATCCCTGCAGCCTTCTGTGTCCACTGATCATAACAATTTAATTTTGCCCTGTCTCTCCACGACTCTCAGAAGCAGGGAAAGTCTAATTACTGCCTGCATTCTTCTATTGCGTGGAAAGGAGAATAAAACTGTCACTTGCATGACAGAGGAAATTAATCCCAGTCCTATAAATTACGAAGATTTACTAATGTTGTAAATGTGTTTCTTCCCCCCTAGTTTGACTGCTGCATTCTTACAGTGCTTTTTCACGTCCAATCCTTAATGTGGGAGATGGGTTTTCTCTGACATGGACCCTTGTTCTCCAAAGCCTGACTCTATTTGCTAAACTGCTTTCTGATAGCAGCCCCTCTGATGAATTTTAGCAAACTGAGAAGTCGCTTTTAAGTGTGTCTAAGCAGAGATGGTCTAAAAAAGTGGTTAGCCATTAGCAGCTGTCTCAGCAATTACAAAGCAATTTAAGAGAACCATTAAGGTCCATTGGATGAATAACCCAGGTTTCAAACCCTTCTTCAAACATGTTGTTAAAACAAGACAGAGTAACTTACAATGGCTAATTCAATACCACAAGTCTTGGAGAATACACTAGAAGTTCCCTTGCAATATTTTGGCATGAACTAATTTTGTCATGAACTAATGTAAAAAATTACTTGGCCTCAAAGAGCTAAGAGGATCTGAATTATGACACTTAGCTCTGAATAATATGAGAGCTTTCAAAGGAGATTTTCAATTAGGTTCTTCATGCAAGTCTTGGCCCAACTAGTGAGCTTTCACTCCTATGCTTAACTTACAAATTCAGTAGAGTATCCTAGATCAGACCTAGAAATTTTGGGTTTATTTATAAAGTCTCTATCGGTTACTGGTTAAAGAGTAATAAATACAAGTTAAATGCTTGTATTTGCCTTCTTTTCTGATAAGACTGTACATCTCTGTTTCATGATGTTAACCAATTTTCTGTGTGATGAAAAATTTCTTAATTAAGAGTCTTGCACTTTACAAGTTAAGCTTCATCTTAGTAGCTGGAAAAAAAACCCAACCCAGATATTAACAGAGAAGCACGTAGCAACTCTACAAGGCTTATGCTGTGTTTTGTTTCAGTCATTGACCATAAGATATACAAAGTATGCATTTAAGATTCAGAATTGTGAAGCACATCGACTTGAAGGGATGAGACTGCTCAGGAGAAAGAGCCCCTTGTTACCATTTTCATAGCCCTGAAAAAATATCAAATCTGCATATCTTATGTGATTAACAGACATAATTCATAAACTGAATAATATGCTTGACATTTCCAAGTTTTGATTTCACTTGGTAATAGGGTTGTCTAAGGGTCAGCACAAGCAGACAGGCATCTGTATGTGCTTACAGAAAACAGAAGGGATCCAGTTCCTTGAGATGACATCAGTGAAGCTCCACTGAATTCACCATGTGGACCCTCACCAACTGCAAATGTTGCCTTTGGTTCTAGGGCTACCTTCTTCCTACAGGGAGGTGGAGCACTCTTGGACTTATTTTTATATATATATATATGTTTATGGCAATGTAAATGCAGAAGGTTTTGTATTTAGGGAAATTCAGTTGCTCAAGAGACACTTCCTAAGAATTTTTGGTATTTTTCCGTTTATAAACACAACATTTTATATGTTTATCAAACTGAGATCAGTCAGTGAAAAAAAGAAACACCTTCGTACTTGGTGAAATACATAGGGTTAGAAAACATGCAAAAAGGTGTACAGAGAAACTTTAAAAGAGTGTTAGTTTAAATAGTATGGACAAAATTCAGTCAAAAGGTGGGATGCAACATATCAAAAGTCCATTTCAAGAAAACAAGAAACCTCCTCTTTAAATATTGTTACTGTTTTGTATCAAAACGTAGAACTTAACAACATTCTTTAAAAAAAAAAATTAAAAAAAATATATGTATAACAACAAGCAAGAAGACAAAACACATCAAAAATGGGAATTAAAAAAAAAAAAACAACTCTTCAAAAGAAGACAAGAAGTCAAAAAAAGAGGGGAGAAAAAAGATTTTCAGGGATCCTTGTCATGCAAATCAGTTTGGCGGCAAAAAAATACCTTCATCTTCAGCACCGTCATTATCACCTAAATCATCTGTCTGTTTCTTTGTAAGGGGACCTAGGATTAAGAACGGAGAAAATGGAGGAAAAAAGACAATTCAAGAATATACAAGACTGAGGAAAAAACAGTGAATATTAAATTCCCACGGATGTTTCAAGAAAAACATTTGCAGGGAGGGAAATCTTAGTTTATAACAACCCATTTTTCATTAAGTTTTTCAAACATTCCAGCAAAACATTCCCTAGGGGGTATGGCTATTAGAAACATCTAGCACAAGAATCAAAGAGTGCCCAGTGCTTTATTGTTTTTAAATGAAGAATCAAAGCTTGTTTACTAAAAGCATACCCACCATAAACTGTATTTATCCACTTAATTTAATTGGGGTTTTTTTTTCATTGTAGTTATTAAGAATATTGGAGACATCAACTGCCAAATTACCTCTTGCATTTGATGCAATAGGGTGGTGAAATGTCTTGATAGTTGGTGAAAACAATATTTTCTGTGAAATGCTAATTCCCATCCTTAAGTGGAACCATTCAAGCTCATGCTTTACCATGATAAGCATGGGTTTGGCTTTTTTATTGTTTGCTTTTGGTTTTTGGTTGTGGCTTTTTTTCGATACACTCATTACATTCTCCTTCCAACACCACTGTAGATTCCCTTGAAACCTTTGACCACCTGCTGAGATATTTCTAAAGAAACAGGGTAATCCATATGTAAGCTAGAAACCAGAGTGGAATCCCAGACCAACTGAAGACAATGGTTTTTGCCATTGATTTCAATGGGGCCAGGATTTTGCACTGAATATGGAATTGAAGTTTTAATATGGGCAAGACACACAATATCATAATTCTTTATTTCTATAAATAGATGGCAAGATAAAATTCTCTCTCACCCAGCACCTGTATTATTAACAAGCAATAACAGATTCATCATATTTTCCAATGGGAAAAATGCCTGCTCCTTTTACTGAGTAGTAAAAATATACACCAGAAGGAAAGTCAAAGGCTATTCTGAAAATATTTCCACATCATATATTTTACACACTTACGCACAAACAAAAGACAGTTGGAACTCAGCATTATCTTTTCTTTTTTTTCAGAGCTCTCTCATTTCCATGACATTCTGTAATTTGCATGCAAAAAAGCAATCAGTACAAACACAGGAATAAGTAAAAAAAAAAAAAGAAAAAGCCAGCCAAGCACAGAGTAGAAAACAAGAACTTTCTCATGCATAAAATAGCAATAGACAAAAACAACAGCAACAAAAGAGATGAACAGTATGTGTTGATATTTGCAGTAGATGTAGGCAAGAGACATGCATTAACTCTAAGCACTATGGTGTATTAAAACATTTGTATTTGAAATGCTCTCTCTCTCTAGCTCTGTTATTTTACAGGATATTAGTCATTCAAAATTAAACCTGCTGTTTGTCAGCAAAATACCATGTATTTGAGTATTACCTCAAAAAGAAAAAAAAAAAAAAAAATCATAAAATGTTTGTACCAGGTGAATGGACTTAAGAAAGAGAAACAACCCAGGAAATATCATGAGATTTTAACTCCGAACGTAGGAACTGGACCATAATATTGAAAACCAATGCTGAATACCTTAATAACTGAGTCAGCCAGGAGTATAGATTTAAACTCAATCTAACACTAGAACTATACATCATAAATTAAATGTGAGCATTTTTATAGTCACACCTGCAACAATCATTCGGTTTAGTACAAAGCCTTGGTGAGTAGAAAAGCTTTTCCTAGTACATGCCCTGAATATAATCTTTACAATATAAAGCATCTAGATAATGTGACCTTATTCCAGTACACACATTTAAATGTCTTGCTGCCCAAATTCTCATACCATGGCAACTTTTCTTCTGAAAGAATAAAACCAGAAAAGTACAAGACGTATGCAAAGAGTAAGAGTAGTTTCATGGTGGGTTTCCAGCATAGTGAAGAAGAAGAATCCACTATAAGTTCTAAGAACTCTGCACTTAATAAAGGAGAGCCAGACACAGCCCAAGATATATAGATGCATGCATTTGTGGTGGCTTCTTGGTATCTTAAATCTCTAAAAGTCACCAGAAACTAAAAAAGTAGCATCTGAAAAGGCAAGCAGCACAGGTTGATCCAGTGCAGAGAAGGGAAATTTCTTTTCTGGATGAAACCAAGACAGTTAATGTTACATTTTTTTAATATCTGGCCTTTTTGAGGTATTTTCTAGAGATGACTGCCCCACATCTCAACAGCATAGCACATCAACCATCACAAGGCAAACGACTGATCTCGGATCATGTCTGATTTTACAATACAGTGAAGCATAATTAAGGCTAGCTATTAAACAGAACCTGAATAATGTTGTGAATTTCTCTGAAAACCCTAAAAAAACCCCCCACAACAACAACATACCAGCTTCCTTATAATCATGTTGCAATACACATTATACACCATTCCTTTACTTTATAGGGCTGACCTATTTTTAAGCTGCCCCATGTTAAACATGGTTTCTAATATAGCTGTATATCTATTTCACAGTACAGAGGCTCTGCTTGCCACATCCTCCAAGCAGAAGGACTCATCCCTGGTGGAGACAAGGCAGACCCCCCAGGCATCACTAACTATTGTGTCAAGAAAGATGAGACATGATTTCTGCCCTAAGATCACTCCCACCTGCAAATCTAATGTACCACTTTCATTGCCACTCAGCTAGCTTAGAGAAACACACACCAAAAATGCTTCAGACAGATTTTTCTTCTTCCTGGAGTTACAATGCTATCTGAGGTCCCAAAACCAGAGCAGAGTTTGGTCCTCATGCACCAGGTATGAAGCCACTTGCTTATTAACTGTACTTTTATTTATCCACACAAGGATGCTGTGACACTTGGAACTTTAAATTACTCTGCAATCCCCAAAACAACCCTAAGCTCCAGATCCACTGTGCCTATGGCTGTCTAAAACAGGACAGCAGCAACAAGGGCTTCAACTTGGAATCCTTAAAAAGGATGATGAGCTCTGAGCTTGGCTGTTTATGCTGTGTTGACTGCTCCATGCATGGCTGCTGAAGACATTTCCTGAAATCATGAATGTAATATTAGGAGAAGTTGTGAATTAGACTCCCACCCATTTCAGCAGTAATTCTCATCCTAATGTCAGGAAGAAATGGCTTTTGGTTCTGATTCTCTGGATAACAGACTACACGGACAGCATGGCTGGGTCTGTACAATCATTAAAAAACTGACCTCTTGAGTCCTTACACAGAACAAAAAAAAAAAGATGAAATCACTACCAGAAAACCAAAATAAAATCTTACGAAAAGATCTTGCAAAAAGTAACAGAAATAGCCTGTCTTAAGTAAAAATAAATCAGATGCTTAGTAGCTGTATAGTTTTCTGTAGGTTTGAATTAACACTCTACCAAAATTTTATGATTTGGTAAATTAAAGATATCCCTCAAATAGATTTATATCTTTTTACGCAGTATATGCATCTTTTAGGTTCTTCCACCATTTTAATATTCTTTTCAGGCAACAGAAGCTAATGTCAGAAGCTACTGACATGATGGACTGGGAACCAATGAAAAAAAAAGAGCACACATCCTACAGAATTCTGATTGCTCAAAGCTTCTTTTCCACTTTCCACTCTCATTCCACTGTAGCTTCTCTTCACCTGTTGTGAAGGCTCACTTATTCCTCTTCCTTGAGCATTTCCCTTACAAAACTGGGAATTTTGTAAGACATCAGCCTTCAAATAGATATGCTGCCTTATTGTGCTGGCCTAAATTTTTGCTAAAATTAATACTAAATATCAACAAAGTAACCAGGCACCACAAATACTGGAGAAAAAGATAATAAAGCCCCTAAAATATTAATTCAAACATAATTTATCAAGAGGCTTGGTCTCATGTTGTTACATACCCATAACTATCCTCAATGTAATAGGACAGTAGACCCCTAAGTCAGTTTAAAAGGGGGAAGAAGTGACTGCTGCATTTTATGTCTCCTAAAGGCAAAAGAATTCTTTTTTTTTTTTTTTTTTGCTACAAAAGCTAAAGGAATGCTGCATGGATAAGCATCTCCTATCAAACTCTCTACTAATTTGCTTTGAAAACAGTCCTGACGTTACTTAAAGTATTATTCAAATATTTATTCTATTTGCATTGCAATCGATGCAGAGGAAGCAACATGATGCATTTTAAAATGCCAATAGTTGACTACTGCGTGCTTGCAGATGGCTTTCCTTTGCTCAGATTAAATGAAATAACACAGCTCCTGTCCAGTTAGCTAAAGAGTAATTATGCGCTCAGAAATAATTAAAGTCCAGTCATATTAATTCTGGTTTTTATCATTCCCTTTGATGAAGGACTAAGGTACTTTAGCTCCCAAATACATTAAAGCTGATTATAAATTCTCCATGGGCTTGATTTGGCAGAAATTATCTGTGGCCTTTTGGACCACATGTGTGGGGGAGGCATGGAAGCTGTGGATGCCATTAGCAGTTTGGGTCTGGAAAAGCTCTTCATCATTAAAAAAAAGTCATACTGCAAGTTGACACCATTTTGTAAAACAACAGTACAAATCATCTAAACTTCATAAATCTGTGCTTAAGTACATCCATTGTTCAGGCCAGAATGTTCTTCCCTCATTTGGTAATGAGGGAAGTGGAAAAGAAGAAAAAGACCTTTTACATTAGGTTAAGCAGACTCTGTGGACCCAGCAATTTAGAAATCTCCATAGTAATAATCATTCCTTGAGTTAAGGTGTCTGCTCAATAAAAAGGGAAAGAAATGAGACTAAGGCCAACAGCTGAAATAACAAAGGTATTAGAATAATTCACCAAGTGGGTTGCAACACCATGGAATCTGTTAGTGCACATGTTAAATACATTTATATATGTATATTCTGACTTAGATGAGTGAGTCCATCCCTCCATTGACATTTCTTCTTCATGAGCTCATTTTTTAATTGAGCACTGAGGATCTGTGAAGTGAAATTACCTCCCCTTTTCAGGCCCTACTCTCAGATCCGAATATAAAAGAATCAATCCATTGTTATTTAAAATATAATTTTTATGCAACAGACTCTCCAACTGAAAAATAAAACTAACTGTGCAGAATTATCACAGTCTAGCAGATGCTAGCTGAGGCACAATAACATGTTGTACCTATCTCTTGTTTAATTTAAAAGAAATTAATGATGAGTTTTAATTAACAATTTTCAGACCTCAACAGTGAGAAGAATTCAAAATTCAAATTTCTGCATGTTGAAAATAAAACATAAGTATATAATAATTTTTATTATACATACAATAGAAAATTGAAAAGACAATGCATAATAATAATCTAATGAATAGTTTCATAAAATCATTTTTCATTTGAAAATTAGAAAGTTGTCAGCAAAAAATGACAGAAGTAGAATTCCTTACAGAAAAAAAAAAAAAAATTGGAAGGTAAAAATGACAACTGGGACTTAAGAAACACTTAACTGAAAAAGTATCATTATCTTTGTTGCAATAGACAAAATAATCTACATTTCCCCTTATTACTGTCTTGCTTTCACCACATGCCTACTCCTTTCCTTGTTATTTTTCTCACTTAAGCTCCTTTTATTTCCATATTGTACTTATTTGTAGAGTGTATCAGCAGGGAAAAGCCCCGGTTGACTGCTTTTTGATGATAACATTTGCACTCATGTTTTAGCAACAAATGATGCCACAAACCCCAGTCGTTTCACATCTTACAACCTGATTTGTGATGACAATCAAGTACTGTAATTAGAGCTGCAAGTAGATCAAATTTGCATCTGGAAGTGAATGACAGGTGCAAATTGAGCCCACAAAAGGGTTGCCAACTTTCTTGGAAAATTTACATGTATAAATGCTTTGTCACTAAAGAAGCTATTCTGCTGCTTCAAAACTAACTC
This sequence comes from Florisuga fusca, assembly GCA_038090715.1. Lineage (NCBI taxonomy): Eukaryota > Metazoa > Chordata > Aves > Apodiformes > Trochilidae > Florisuga > Florisuga fusca. Next base: position 7,160,183 of record JAAWXA010000032.1, read on the forward strand.
CTGCTGTGTCTTTGATAACAGCATATTGCTCAAGTGTCACACAGAAAGAATATCTAATCCCAAACCTCTTTACTCACAAGATTAATCGCATTGGTTGGATCTTCACCTCCCTTAAATCTGAAGGAGCTTCACTACCAAACACTGGATTTTTGTCAATTTAAATGAGATCAGAATCTAGGAATGTAGGGAGTTTCACCCTGCTTTCCCGTTCTAGGAGCAGCCTGGAATTCAGCGTATTTTCAGAGGTGAAGGCACTTTATTTTCACATGACCTGTGGAGAGCAGCCTAAAACTCAGAATCATGTAACAGTTTGGGTTGGGAGAGACCTTAAAAATCACCTAGCTCCAACCCCCTGCCGTGGGCAGGGACACCTCCCACCAGCCCAGGTTGCTCCAAGCCTCATCCAATCTGGCCTTGAACACTTCCAGGGATGGGGCAGCCACAGCTTCCCTGGGCAATCTGGACCAGTATCTCACCACCTTAACAGGAAAGAATTTTTTCCTAAAGTCTAATCTAAATCTTTCAGTTTGAAACTGTTCCCCCTTGTAGTCACAGGACTATCATAAAAAGTCCCTCTTGAGCCTTCCTTCAGGCCCAAGCTCCATGGTCCCATCCACACAGTCACGTTCAGGACTGAAGTTGCCCCCAGTGTTCACCCCTTATGCCTCTAGATGTCTGCCTGCATCAGGTATCCTGGCAGTGTCCCACCTGATCCTGTTTTGGACGGGTAAAACTTCACTCCACATTTATGATATCTGCCAGGCCAGGGCCAGAGGCACCCCAGATACTTATTTCCTAACTTTCCAGAAAATACAAAGCTCATATCCTGGGTGAACTGCCTGCTAATCCCTACAGGGCTGCAATGAAACCATAGCTTGTGGATGGAATACACTCAGTACACAGAAGAAACAATTCAGTGGAAGAGCTAAAAGCTTGGTAATTTTTCCAGACATCACAGCTTCTAGCCAACCGGGGGAAAAAATTATAACAAAGAGAGACATTTATTTATTTCCTTTGCAGTAAAAGTATAGAAAAGAACAGATGCTTACAATAAAGCTGTGGCTTCCCACCTGCTGGAATTACATGAGAGGAAAAGGATGCTTGAAACAGACGAGGACCCTGAGAGCCAAGGTTGTCACAGAAAAACAAAGTCCATGCCTTTAACCAGCAACACTGCAGTGAGAGCAAAAAGCTCCAGAGGTGAGGAATGCACAGGTAACAGCCATGACAAATGACATCTGTAAGCTGTTATATGGCCTTTATCATCAGCATTCACCACTCCAGTTCCAACTCACTTGCCTATATCACAAGTCCATGCAGCTTTTAACATTTTACTTACATTAATAATTCATATTGGTTTACAGATACTCATATTCCAGTCTGACATACTATAATGAATTGAATGCAACGTTACACAGCTGTTCCACCACCTGAGCTTTCAGATCATGAATCAATTCTCTCTCTACAGGTAATGACTGCAATCCAGATCCTAATGAAGACTTATGCACATGCTTAACTTGAAGCCTCTGAGTAAGTTCTCTCAAGCCAACAAGCTAAATCTCCTAATAATATAAAGACTGATCCACTACCAGTCACAGAACTGCTCCACCTTGCATCTGGGACAGGACTTCACCTCAGGAATAAAGGCTGAGCAGGAATGAGCATCCCAAATTTCTAACTTCCCCCGGTCATTCTGTGAATAACTCTAATCAACAAACAGAATTTCAGTCTCTTGAATTTACTAACAAAACTGTGATGAAATTTTTTTTTTATAAATGCATTGCTTTTTTAGTCTGTGTACATACCAATAAAATGCTACAGTTGTTTTCTACACCTTTCAAACACATTGCTTTGTAATTTTAAGAAAGATATTAACACTTTAGACCACAAGATTAAAAAACTGATCATATTTAGTTCATGCAATAGAACCGAAAATCTGTGTTTTTAAGATCCAAACTTTCAGTTCCAAAAGGAAAATGTAAAATTTCCAGCAATATATCAACATTAATCTCCACTTTCTTTCAAAGATCTCTGTAATGCTGCTATAATAAGTGCATGTCAGGGTGTGCTAAATTCATCCTTTCTGTAAGGTTTAAAAGAGACACAGCTAAGAAAATCATGCTCAATTTAGGTAAAATGGTAAGACTTTCTTTTTATGTGCTTTTTGTGTGTGTTAGTTTGTTTCAGACAGGTAGGTTTGGTTGTCTACTAACATTATCAGAAAGCAGCCTCTTCTACATATTTATTTCAACACCAAAATATAATTTTAAAGTACTTGAAAAAAAGTCTTCTTTTACTTTTTACTTCATTGTCCCTTCAAACTTGGAGCGGAAAAACTTCATCCCAAACCAGCAATTGGACAAATAAACACAACCTTTGTATTCTTGCCCTCACATATCAAACTCTGGGGAAAAAAACCCAAAGTATCCCAAAGCAGCAGTCTCAGTAGGAGAGATAGGCTTTGGGATTCTTGCACAAGTCATTACATTTGCTAGGAACAAACATTGTTAGTCTGCCTTCTGCTGGAAAAGCCTTCTCCCCAACTAATTCTATTAACTGCAGGGGCTGGTGGTACAGCAGCTATATAGTTTTGTTTATGGCACAGCTGAGCATTCAGCCCAGCTCTCTGGAGAACCAGTTTCAGAGCCTAAAGAGCAGAGCAAAATGGTCTTCATGTAACCATGTAATTGAACATTGCAGAGAAAATCAAGTTAATTGTGCATAATATTTTCATATAGAGTTTGGAATGAAATAAGTTCTCCCACCCCTCTCCCCAATGTACTTCATGTCATCTGTTTTCAAGCCACAGGTTTTGAGCTCTATACAATTCACTGTACTACTGCAACCTGTGCAGTCCTTTACCATCCCAAAATCCACACTCTTGATACCACAGAGATCATAAACAATGTACAAGTTATATTTTCTCACTTTTCTGAATCAGCCACTGTCAGTAAAACTTAATTCTCCAGCTACCTCACAGAGCTGAATTTCTTCAGAAAAGTAGTAGAGGGGAGGAGGTTTTGTGTCTGCAATCCAACCCTCTCCTCACAAACACTCAGCACAGAGCCAGGGACTTGATAGGCAAAGTACCACGTTGATCAACCTTTCAGTCCCTCATATTAACTCCATATCACTGCATTTCTTGCCATGCATGAAGGAAAACTGATTCTACAATGATCAGGGAAGGTAAATGTCATGTATGCAGAGACATTCACAGCAGGCTGCATGAAACAGAACTGCATTGCCTTTAATTTGTAAAGGCTTGTCTTCAGCATTAGCCAGAACTTCCCAATCAGCTAATGCTGATGCCAGTAGCCAAGTCGTGGAGTTTCTTTGTTTTTACTGTCATCCTCAGGTTTGTCTCTTGAGATCTCAAGGACAGAGACAGTACAAGACAGTACTTCTACTACTTTACATCTACCTGCATGTACAGTCACGGTTAAATGCTCCAAAACATTCACATAAAGTTTCTTCCTGAAAGGTAAAGGTGGATGTTTTTCCTTCAGTTATATATGGCTATAGAGATATATTTGCATGCACACACTCACAGGCAGATTCTCCTGTGAGTTTTTAACATAGAGAGGGTCTTCTTACAGATTTGAAGCTCTAAGTTTTACTAAAATATAAACAGAAATGCATTAAAAAAAAAATATACTGATACCAGTAACTTGGGTGTTCAGAACTTTCCATTAACTTGGATCTTCATTCTTTTAAAGACACTTCAAGTTAAATGTTTCTCCACTATTCAAAGCTTTCAAAGCCTCCTAAAAAGACCATTTAATTGGGACTGTGGTCACCAGCTTTTAGAAACATAATTATATCTGCTCTCATTACCACACCTCTTGACAGAATCAAAGTGTATAGCTCTGAGAAACAGTCATGGGAGAACTGAGGGGGCAGCATTTATGTAAAAGGCTGTCAGAAGAAAAGTGTCTTGCCTCACTTATTTTCTCCTATTTACATACTGTATTTTTAGAGGGAGCATAATTATAGGCAGGAAAATTCAAAACATCTCAGCAATGGAGCATTCACAAAGCAAGACCAGCACAGCCAGCACTTGAAATTAGTGGGATCAAATACTTGTCATAAGAAAAATATTTTTATTTTTGACATGTTTTCAATGTTTTCATGTGGTACTTGTTTTGAAACTGGAGTTGACTTGCTCTGCATGTTATATTAAGGATTCCCAAATGGATAGATAAGATCCTTATAGTGAATGGAGCATGAAAGGAAATCAGCACATCACTTCTAATCTAGCAGAACTTACAGACAGGAGGTGATACTTGGGAGCACTATTTACACAGCTACTGTCGGCTCTGATATGGACAGAAAGCTCAAAACCCTTCTAGAGGAGAAACTTTGCCTTCATGCTTACTATTTAATAATTCAGGAACTTAACACAGGAGCTGGGGAACAGGAAACGATCAAACGATCATCAAAATCAAATGGATTCACAAAATGCCACGTCTAGGACTACAATATATTATTTACAAAAAGCATAGCAAATTTAAGAGCAAAATGTCAGAGTAGCCCTTGCTTCCATTTCCACAACAGCTCTTTAGGTAAGAGTTGATGGGTTTGGGACAATGTGACATTTCTAATTCTTTATCTGCTGACAATAACTCTGCTCTCTGGAGGAAAACAACAAAATGCACAGCAGATACAAGCATAACATTTCTCAGAAATCGACAAATGGTACTCATACTTTTGCTCTTAAGTCTACTGGCTTAGGAACACAGTATAAAGAAGTTACCAGAGTTTTTATATTGAGTTATGTTTCTCTTTTTTTAAAGTTTTAAAGTTCTCTTTTTTAAAATCCTAGGGGGATTACTAGGGGGATCCTAGGGGGCACTAGAAGTACCCCTAGGTACTTCTTTCCCTAACAAATATAGAGAATTTCTATAGTATCAAGTAATAAAGTCCAAGATTTCATGCACGGGTCCCTTTGATAACAAAATCAGTAGCTATATTATTTGTGGCATTTTGCAACAACTACACACATACTATTTAGTTATTTAAAAATCCCATTAACTCTTTAGCCAGAATTGTCACAGTTTGTTTAAAAGTATCCCCTACTAGAACATCTCAGAAAGCGGGTAAACCCATGAGGAGTATTTCTGAGAAAATTTGAGCAAAGAGTCTTTATGACCCTTTCCCAAGTCAAACCAAGCTAGTGAAAAAATATCAGAGTAATTCAAGCTCCAGCCTGCCAAGCAGAATATATGCCAACAGCAAGTAGAGCAAACTACTGGCACCAGAAAGATACTTTAGATTAACCAACTACCAAAGTAACTGGGGAAAGTGCAAGTCAGTCCTGTAACAAAGAGATAGCAGCCTGGCCCTCTGGGGCAGCAAAGATTGCTTTTGCTTATGGAGCCAACAATAAAGATAATTTTGGTCCTTGTTGTCACTTCAGCATCAGTAGGGAGTAATTTCCAAAAAATTTAAATTCACAATTTTAAGATTTTAGTTTGTTAGCACTGTAGACTCAATAAAGTGTTAGTAATGTTAGATTCATTCTAGCTCTTCAGCTACAGGATTATTAACTAACCAGTAAATGCATGGTATTTCACATAGACAATGGGGTCAATCCAGTTACCTTCAACAGGTTCTGCAAGCTTTTAACTCATGCCTTCAGATATACAGATGGGCCAGTGTACATTGACTTTGATTTACAAATAGGATAAAATTTTAGAAATGCATGTTTTGTGCATCTATTTATTTAGAAATAAATGTTTTTTGTGGGGGCACAGGTAACTTCTGTATTTGTTGTTAGCTTGAGACTTAAAAAAACTCCCATACATTCTTTCTCCAGGGATTTTCTGTGTATAATTTGGGTTATAAGCTCTCACTACAGTGAACATATTGCATAGAATTGTACCTATATAATAGCCTGATACTCTATTGTGTTGAACATTAGTGCGTGCCATTGAAAGCACAGATGGGTGAATCAAATAAGTGTGTGTCATATGCAAAATCCACTGAACCTTTAAAGTCTTCCAACTAGTTGCATCTGTCATATCTATTATATCAAACAATAAACTGCAGAGCATATTTTGGGTTACAAGCTTGAATTGAAGGTCCCGATGATCCTTCCCTCCCATCATCCCTGAGAGCAAAAATTACATTATTAGGCTCTATAAAAGAACAACAAAATGTCTCAATATCTATCCTTTTGGTAGCAAGAGGTTCTATATACTCTTTCATGTTACAACCATTTAGTTGGGCCACCAACTAAAATTTCCAATTTGAAAAATACTCCAATATTATTTCTTTAAAAAATTTCCCCGAATTTTCATTTTTCACTTTGAATTTTAATTCTCTTAAAAAGAAAATTATACATTTAATGGACCACAGCTGTCTGGAAAGTACATATTTGATAAGCATACAGCACTAATTTGGAAAATGGGTATGATTTACTTGATGACTCACAATGGATGTCTGTAAATACGTATCCAAGTTCTTTCCTAGAGACCAGACTTGCAAGTGAAATTATGTACTTGAACACACTGGGTGCACAGGATAAGCAGGAAGAAAAGTTCATGGACGTGACTGCATCTGTGCCTTTGTGAACAGATTACTCAATAAATTAGGTCCTGCTGGGACAGTCAGGTTCACCAGGTTTCCCTCTCAAATTTGTTTTGGGGACAATTGATGGCGGTAACAAAACCGTTTGGATTTACACGGGGAAGAAACAAGAGGGCATTTTGCATTCAGTCAGCCTCCACTTAAAAAAGATATTGGAATAATTAACACATTGCCAGAAACATGACATTTCAAACTCAAATCTGAAAACATACCCATTGATAGCATTAATTTAAGATAATCAGGTGACTAATTGGGTGACTAACAGCAACTGTGAATAGAAAAAGTTCACATTGTGATCAGAGGCAGATCTCAGCTACTAGACATGCACTAAGCAGAACACTAAGCCATAATGATCACATACTTGCTTTTTACTGCTAATATAAAATACTGAAGTGTTGAAAATTAAGACAAAGTATGTTCATAACCACCCTAAGCCATCAAGACATTTTAAATCTTGTGATTTTGTTGTTTGTTTCATTTGTAAAGAAAACAATCTTTCCAAAACAGTCCAACTCAGGCTCAAAGAATGTATTTCTTCGAGCAGTTTCTCACCAAAAGTGAAGTAATGAAATGAAAATTACCCCATATACAGAAGGATGGTACATGTGGTACTGATGGGAAATCAAGGCTGTGGCAATAAAGGGGCAAAGCATTTAAGATTAAAGCATCCAAGCAACTTGGAATACATGAGTAACTCCTGGGAGTGTCATTGGATTCATAGTGCTTACATCAACAGAATCTTCAGAAGCCACGTCAGAGAAAGTAATTCAGAGAAACCTTGAAATTTGTTAAGAAAGAAGATAGAAGGGAGAGGAGATTTTCTTAAGATAGGTCCCAGCTGATTGTTTTTAAGTACTTAGCAATGCTGGTGCTTTTCAGTTATGTTATTAAGTATACATTATGGTTCTTAAAGCTCTGTGTAAAGCATTCTAAAAAAATTAATGTAAGCTTGTCAACTTACACCTTTAACTATGCCTTTTTTTGCTGGAATATTTTGAATCATAGAATCCTAGGGGTTGGAAGGGACCTCGAAAGATCATCTAGTCCAACCCCCCAACTTTTGCAGGAGTGAGGATTAAGCAATTGGAGACCAACAGAATGCCAGGCAGCCAAGAAAAAAATTCCAAACCAGCTAATCTAACCTTAGGATATACTAACAAATATAAGTCAAAATTTTAAATTTTGTAGTATTATTTCTCCTTCCATCTTTCAGTTGTATGATGGTTTAGTAAGCTCTTCCATTATCTAAACTCATGAGAATAAAATCACCATCACAGTTAACACATGAAAGATTCTTACGTCTATGGATAGTTAGTAGTCAAAGGTTAATTAACATCTGTGAAAGAGAAACTTAAGTTTCACCAGCAACTTTTGAAACGTTCTGGGTTTTGAAAAAGCACTAAAACCCGCATTAAGTTGACTTTTAGAAATGTGCTACAGATTTGAATCCTTGCTTGCTAATAGTAATGACTGAAATAGTCAAGAAATGCAGAATTTCTTTTTGTCTAGAGCTAAATCTGAAAATGAGGGAGGGGGCTAGCTCTTGTATTAAACCCCCTCCATTAGAACATAGCAGCTAGGTTATAAGTGGGGCAGGGGGTTGTATTTACAAGTCTAGATCTATTTTAGTAAACCATGAGTCCCTGAAATACCCCCAAAGGAATATAAATGCAGTCTTCTCTAAAACTGAAAAAGCCTGAAAGCCAGGACAAGGCCTGCATTACAAAAGCAAGTTGCAGTTATGCCCTACTTTACAAGCCTAAAGTGGAATTCACGTGGTTCCTAAGCCTTTGGTAGCCTTTTATAAAAGGATGAATTTCTGGTTTGCTGTGTTTTCAGAAACACACACTGATCCTAGGTCAACATTTTGCTATTAAAAATAAGTAGTTCACACAGCACTTACATGTCTGAAATCTTTTTAGAAATATCGCAGGCACTTGCTCATATATAAAAAGCATTTTTCAGAAGCAGTTGCAGGATAAGAGTAACTTTATGTGTAGGTTTCCTTGGGCTTTGGAGGATGAAAGGGATTAATAGAGGGTCACAAGAGGAGTATGGAAGAAGAAATGGAAATAAGAGAGTACTATTGGATGTAGCTTATCCTTTCCCTAGGCAGTGGTTAGAGGTGTCTACAAGACGAAAAAGGATTGACTACTTCTTGCTGCATGTTTCCCACAGTTATTCCAACAAAAGGATGAGTATGGTCAAAATAGGATTTTCCTATTCTCTTTGTTAAGAGTAATACTAAGGCTGTGATGTCGTTTATACAGAATTTGATTCAGTATAAAACTCTTAGCTCCTTCAGGCTAAGAGTTCCTGGAGTGGCTGGGTAGGACTCTACGTGCTCCTTGTTTTATCAGAGGATTTGGAATAAAGCTGAGAAATTTATACTGTGCAGCTATGTGCTACTTGTTAGGAAAGAAAATATATTAAAAAGGAGACTTCCAGTTCTCCTTGAGATTCAGACACTGAAACACTGAACTGGATTTGTGACAATTCAAATTGTTACAGACAAACCATGGGAACTGCCTATCAGGATGAAGAAATGACTCTTCATCAAGTACCCGCTGCTGTATTAACGTTTTTAAGATGTCATTAGGATGAGCATAGCTCTAAGTGTAGGATTCAGCTTGGAATCCTTCCTATTATTTAAAAGAAAGAATGAATCATGTTCCTAAGGACTTTACCCATATAAAAAGTCCTCCTGGACTGGAAAACTTCCCAGTTCTAACAAACAGATCTTTGTACAAAGAGGGGCTGTGGGTGATGCAAGTTACACTGTTCTGCTGCACAGCCAAAGGAAAGAATTCCACATTTGGAAGACTATACCCCATTACTCCATAAATATTTGATAGACTTTGTAAACACAGTAGTGCAATAAACAAGGTTTCCTAAAAGCCTGCATTTAATTTCATTTATAATAGAAAGCTTTTTCTTTAACATATCAAGGTATGCACTTTGTGAGTCATCATTCTGGATTTTAAAATAGGTCGAAAACAATGCTGTAAAAAATGTCTTAAGTCTAGGTTCAATGAGAGAAGTGGAGAAAAAAAACCTATATAAATTTCAAAACACAGTATATTCTCCTGGATTTTTCAAGGAGGGAGGAAATTTAACATTACTTGGCAGGCCTTAGGGCTTGCTAAGCATACAGTGACATAGCCCTGGGGGTAATGTGTACATTTATGACTATCAGATTATAGGAAGCACAATGCAAAGATTCAAAATATACAACAGATGGCAACCGAAATGAATCAGGTTCTGTGAATGTATGACAGGATAGAGCTGTGCTAAAATTAATTTCTAGACTTCAGAAAACAGGAAACTGAACGGGTAGGTAACAGAAAGGAGAAAATGAACAGATATGCCAGTGAACTGTTTGAGATGAAGCCTAACATACGGGCATCCTGTGATATCAGTGGAAAACCAGGAGGACCTACTGCAGAAGCAATATACGTAAAGACTGAACCTTGGCTTAACATAGAGTGACTTAAGCAAAATTCTCTTGCAGCGTGGTCAGAAACAGAAGATTTGAGCAGTTTTTAAAGGCTGAGCAGAGGGAAAAGAAAGTCAAGGGTTCAACTACTGAGCAAATTTGTCATTAATTGAAATTTATAGGGTTATATAGACTCAGAGTCTTCCGAGAGCTGAGTTAGAACCAACTGGAGAAACTTTCAGGGGCACAGAAGGGAGTTAAGCACCGTTTCTTCTGCCTTTCGACCCTCACTTCTTTCTGCCTCCAACATTTCTTGTGTTTATTACTGTTCTTAAAACACGTGTGTTGTATTGAGAAGAGTATTTCTTATAAATTAATCAATTTGCAATGACAACTCACCGGTGAAGTACAAATGTTTTTGTATTTCCATTTGCAAGAACAGAAAACAACTGGATGATGAAATATTTTGCTTGAGGTCACATATGAAGTGTGGCAGAGCTGGTTTAAAAATTCCTCCTCTCATTGTGCATTCCTCCTTCACCAAGCCTGAACACTTAGAGCACTAAGATGTGACATGCACTTCATCCATCTGTTAGATTTGCCAAAAAAAAAAAAAAAAAAACCCAACAAAAAAACAAACCCCAACTTTAAGCAGGTTAGTAGGATGCTGTTTAATTCAACAGAATTTTGCAGAAAAAGTGGGGATAGTCATTAGATCAGCTGTTAATTATTCTGTTTCTGGGAAGAGTCTATATTTTTTCTCATTCTTGTTTCTAACTAAGCTCTTTCTTCCAAGAAAGAAGACCAAGGAACAGATTTTTTTTCCACTCAGTTACACTAAGCTTTGACATTTCCTGCATTTTTTTTTTTTGTGACCTTGGGGAAAGTAACTTAATGATTAACAAAGAAATATAAGACAGACCTCAGCAAGAAATTATAGTGTAAATGGTTTCTTATGAAGACTTATAACTCAACCTCTATTATAAAAATTATCAAAGTAAAATTAGGTTCTTTACATCATTGGGGGTGGATGCCCTTTATCTTTTTTCTGCTGCTAATTGCTTTCTTCATCTGCATGGCTTCCATTCTATTATACTTTTTCTAGTAGTGGAAAGACTGAAAAGTTTCTTTTCCTACTCCCCTAAATGGGAAATTATTAAAACACTGGAAAGGTAAGCCTCCAAATGCTGCTTCAGCTCCCTTCAGAGTTCATAGCAATGCTTTCCACTCGGTTTTAGTCACAACTACTCAAGCACGGAGTAATCTCACTCTGTATGAATATGAATAAAACCAGTTATTTCACAATACACCACACCTGCTGCTGTGCATTGGGCAAGCATGAGAGAGCTGTGCCCTTCACATCCCTGCTGAGCCCTGTTCTGGAGGTTTACAGCAGGCGTAATGAGCCCACAGCCAATGATCACTTAAGCACAAGGATAAATTAAATGCAGTTTTTGTGCTTTTTCACTTTTGTCCCTTATAAGGTACATTTAACCGTGACATAGTACAGCAATATCCTACTTGGAACTGCAGATTTTTCAGCTAAGACAAAGCACAGAACATCTTTGTCATCTGATGTGCCTGCCACTGGGTACAATATCATGCATGTGTGTTGGTCTTGTATGTGAGCTCTCACTCACTTTCTATCTTTCATTTTGAGGAGGCTGTGGAGGATCCAGTCTGGTAAAAAAACTAACTTAAGCATTATATATCAGTTATATTGACAAAAAAGTAGAAAGCACAACCAGCTGAGCAAAGATAGAGCTGCACCTGGATCTGCATGTGTACATGGCACAGATATATGGCACTGGGGACACTTCCCTCTCTTTCAGCCTTGCCCTCAGTCTCCCACACTTTGGGCCTGGCATGGTTCCCATGTTAGTACTCCTGGTTTTGGTAAGGCCTGAAACAAGAAAGCTTTCATTTTGCTCTTGCTAACTGGCTGGAAAGTACTCTCCAAGGCTTGCTGAGAAAAACCTATTGTAATGTTTCTGAACGAGTACGTGCCACAACAGTGAAAGAAAAAGAATCAAAACCTACAGCTTTTCTGGAAGCTACGTGGAAAAAGGGATGCATCCAAAAGGAATGAATGTACCCCCTGTGTTTCCCATACCCTGTCAAGGCAAGACAAGCTTCTGCTAGAGAATCTAACAATGAGCCGAGATACTCGTTTCAAACACTGCAGCTGCCACTGGTGCCTGCTAAAGGTAAAACCCATTTGAAGTGTGCAAAAAAGTCTCCAAGATCCTGTCAGGCAAATCACCTTGTGTTCTTCCTACTCCTCCCTCTCCCTTCTGTTTTCACTTTAACCTTTCCAAATTTCTGCTGTTGTCTTGTAAACCACCTTCCAAATTTTTTTTTTTTTTTTTTTTTTTTTAATGCTCCAAGTAAACAATAAATCTTCTTTCCAGTTTGGAGAGTCCTAAACAGTGTTTAGGAAAAATGTTATGCTACTATTCCAAGGGCACATGTGAGAGTTTTTTGCAATGTTCCCTGAAAGGGTAAGTACAGAAGGATAAGAAAAGGAATCAAGATATTGGGAATTAAATCCAGGTCTTTATCGTTGCAGTTCAGAACACTTTATCCTGACAATTGATGATTAACTTTCACCATTATGGTCGGTAAATCATCTTCAAACAAAAGATTCCTGTGGGGATCCCAGTGTTGTACAGTCATTTTCCCCATCCCCCCTTTAAAAAAAAATAATCTTATCCTTTAAGCTGATTTTCAAAGTCCTTTCCAAGGTTTCCAGAAACTCACATCTAGGCATTGTATCTTTTGAGTGATTTTCTTTAACACTGGAAGGTATATATATTTTAAGGAAACACTTATGTGTTTGTTTCAACTCCATCAAAATTGCTTTTTTTTTTTCCCCCTATAATTCCCAGTGATTTCATAGCATATTTAGAAGGGATTTTTAAATTTTTGTCAGAAAAGAAGTGCTGAACCTTTCATCAAGTCCCAGAGATTAATCGCTCACTAATACTCATCACCTAAAATGAGAAAGCAGTCTAACTGTAAATTCCTTCTTCTCTCATTTGTCCTGCATTCACTCTACTAAGTTTATAAAGTCAGATCCAATGAAGCTATTCCTAAACCAGTAAAAAAGAAATCTGGCTCTGTACTTACTCAATTTTCACTTATCCAGTCCATCATGATTAAGCAATTTTTCTTCACTGCTGCCTTAAAGGCAGATCTTGCCTGGATCTTCTCTGTAACCAATTTCCCATCTACAGAGCAAAACCCTAACCTCGAGTGTGGGGTAAGGAGAGCATTCCTGTTGATCCCTTTAGGTACAGTCTAACACTACAGTGCTGCTTACTACAAAATAGTAAACCCTGAGCTTTGCACTGAGCCATGCTAAACCTCTCAGGTAAAAATAATCCTCTCACAGCTATTCAACATTTCTCCTCGGTCCTCAAGAGAAATTCTGCTGTGCTTCTCTTGTAAAGAACAGGGAAACATCTCGGCTTACTGGGTCACTATCAACTGTGAAGGTGACCTCTGACATCCCATGGACACAAACAAGTGCTGAGAGCACCAAGACAGAAAAGCAGAACGTGTTCAAGGGTGTCTCTTCAATGTAGCTGCCAAAACAGGGATTCACCTGGAGGCCAGACACTGAAACTCTATCCTGTTTGGAAGACTCTTCGAAGGTATAACAGACTTCCAGGGAAAACAAATGCATGCTGCTCCCCTGCTCAAACAGCTTCTGAATGCCAGCTGGCAGGTTAGATGACCCCATAAACCTCCTTTTGAACCACCAAAATCCATACTATTAGCAATTTGGTGCCATAGAGCACTTTGCAACTGCACAGAAATGTTTCCAAAAAAGATACCTGAGAGCAGAAGAAAAACAATGCAACTTTTGCAGAGTGAAAAAATACCAAATTCCATGAATAATCTGCTTGTCCACAACATCAATATTTTATTTGTAATTACTGCGTCTAGAGATTCAGGTCCATGACACAAATTTTACTAGAGAAATCTTTTGTCATTCCTGCTGGTATTAAATTACCAGCCACGCTCATTTTTATTCAATTGGTTCTTTTTTCCCCAGAACCTTACCATTAATTCTTTATCATGTGTTGTTTATAAAATATTTAAGAAATATATAACCTTACTTACAAAGACATATTTCCTGCTAGCATACTGTTCACATAACAACCAGAACCATCAAGTATGAACCCTACAATAAATTATCTAGAAACCACAATTAACTGGGGTGGGGTGGGTGGGGGAGGTGTGTGTGGAAAGAAGTAAGCTAATGCAATATTTAACAAGAAGCTCTAATAGCACTAAAAAAAATCTAAAAAGCTGTCAAGATTATAATTAGAAAAAGCTTAACATCTTAGACACCAAAAGGCTCCCATACCATAGGGCTCCCTGAGGCAATGTGCTTCCACCAGCCAAAGCTCAAGGAAAGTTTTATTCCAAAATTATTACCTTTGCAGTGAAAGTAAATATACAAGAGGAAGGCATAGACCTCTGCTCAAAGTCAGTGGCACCTTGATGCTTCTGATCCCTTGGATAAGCCATGCCTTTTTTTTTTTTTTTTTTTGGTATGTGAATGCAAAGTTTCAATTAATTAAAAATGCAGCCATTTAATTCTTCAGCCATATCAACAGCTGAAAATATACCACCTGTCTTGCTTTCTCTACACTTATTCCCCAAAGGATACTCCATCAAATTCCAGGTCTTGCTTTTACACTTCAAAACCCCCAAAGGAATTGATTTAAAATACACGTGGGAAGCCCCCCTCTTCACAACACTAGCATCCCATGAGAACAATGTTCCCCAGAAACTTTGAAGCTGTCATCCCCAAAGATGATGCTTATGATTACAGGAGACAGGGCTATTTCCACAGAGAAACAGCTTGGGTTCACACCAGAGGAGTTTACAATGACCATAAATATAACAATGAAGTAAAATTCATTTCTGCATCTCAGTATTCTTAAAGGTGGAAGACAAAGATTAAGGAGGGACATTTTTAGAAGACAGTGAGAACAGAAAAACAAAATTAGAAAGTGATTTAATCCCAAATATTATGAGGTGCAACATAGATCAGCATTGAGTTTATGTTGTTATTGCTTGGAGAACACTCAGATTCTGCAGTGAAGATACATGAAAAGCCAAGAATGCAAATAGGATCAGGCTAAAAACCACAAGTGTGTTTATAAATGAAATTTATGCTTCTCTTTTTAACATTTTTAGATGTGATAAAAAACTATTTTCTCATTGTTAGTAACACAATCATCTGAGAATGACACATACCATTTACACTAGATTGGTACAGTTTCACCTGCATTTTTCTCTTTGGTACAGGGACTGGAAAGGACCTAAAGCTGTTTATCAGCTTTAAGGTTGCCTTCTGTACAAATTAGATGGCCACAAAAGCAAAGGTTTATATAGCAGTGATATAACACACACAAGAACTGCAAAACGTGGGGTTTGAAATAAACCCATGAAACCAGGCCATTTCAGAGCCAAGCCTATCATTCCATCTCTACCTTATCTTCCTGTGTCTGGCAACTGCAATAATCTTGTACAAAATCATTCAAGGATATTTTGTCCCTTGTGTGCTGTAACACTGACCTGGAGAAGGGATAGTGCTGAGTTAATAGATAAGCAAGAGCTTTAGCTTCCATTTTCATTGATTTTATGGACCTAAGTTAAAACCATTTAGTTATTTGAAAGCTTCTTTCTTCTAAATGTTATTTATTTAAATATGTCTCAAGGATATAGCCTTCTACATGATACAGGAACATGGCTCATTAACATGCAATATTACATTAATCAGCAGCATTGATTTCTGTTGCTTGTTATAATGATAATGTGCATTAAGACTATTAAAATAGATGTTACAGCAAAGTGAGACAAGTATTTTCTTTCTTGCTGAAGCAGTAGCCAACATGAGAATTTTATTAAAATAAAGTAGGCCTTCTATTAATATGGATAGCACTACTAAAACCCACAAGAGAAGCAGCTACAGGACTGAGCTGAGGATACAGAATTTTAAATTTCTTCGTTTACAGTTGGTGAAAAATCACCTTCACTCTTTTTACGTTCCAAACAAAAACACTGATCTGATCTAAGCTGTTTTTCAAAACCTTGCTGCCTGTATGAAATTAACACACACCATGGCTTCTGCCTGAAATCAGTTGTCTATTTGGTCTGAGTACTTGCAAAACCACCCAAAAATGTCTTTCAGGCACAAAGTCAAGCATTCCAGAGGCTCAAATTTTTGACACATAACTCAAAGATGATATTGTTTTGGGAGCACTAATTGGGAGCTATCCCCAGTGCAGGTGAAAACTTCACAAAGGGGAAGTTTTCTCTGTTTGCCTTCTTCCTCTTCCTCCCTACAGTACCACTGCAGTGCTCCAAGTTAGACACGTTCACCAGAGTAAGCCAAAAGCTTTATAGCCTCCCCATCAGCCTTGTTCAGTGGGAACATCTCTAGTGTGTGACACTGCCACACACGTGTAGTATCCCTCCTGGGCAAAACACCCTCCAGGAAATTTTACACCCTAGACCATAAGTCCAGGCAGAGTAAAGGTATCTGATGGTCCAAGCTCCTTTACTCCAAACAAGCAAAATGACAAATCAATAGTGACACTCATCCTTTGATTCATATAGGATAAATATATAAGCTCATTACGGCTCTTGCTTACTACTCTATCCTATTTCTATAAAACCATGTGGAAATGTTTAATGTCAGGAACACATTCAGATTACTTTCAGCTGTCTGAGCTGTAAGAGAAATGAGCTGAACTTGTTAAAAAATAACACTGCATGTGTATATGAGAATCTGTCTGTGTCATACATACGTGCAGAAGATGCTTCATGCTGTCTGTGCCAGCTCCTTGTTTTACCTCTGCCACCTGACTGACAGAACATCTAACCCAAGGCTGTGCCTCAACCAAAGTTTGCAGAGTGACATGTGTGATGTGTTCCTGCCAGAAATTCATCTCTTCCTGTAAAATCATCAGGTAATATGATCATGACACACCATCTGGATTTCCCAGGCTATTTTCTCTTTAAGAGGCATTCAATTCAGTTTCCAAAAGGTCAGATTTGGAACATCTGTGATGTAAACTGGGTGAGATATTTGTCATAAAAAGATGAAACTTTAGCTCAGACAGTTCACCAGACCTGAAAAATATTACTGAAGGAAATAAATGCTACTACTCTGTCACACTTTGTGTTTCTGTTCTTTTTTGATGTGCAATACCTGAAGCTGATTTAATTTGTCAGGCATCTATTGGCAAGAATTTTTTGACCTAACTTATGATCACCTTGTCCAGGTCATCCAGAGGGGCCTGGGCAAGCTGGAGAAGTAGGTCCATGTGGGTGAACTTCATGAGGTTCAACAGGGCCAAGTGGAAGGTACTGCACCTGTGGAGAGGCCATCCATGGTGTCAATACCAAGGTATCCTGGGGGATGATGTGACAGAGAGCAGCTTTGCAGAAAGGGCCTCAGGGGTACATGGTGGCCATGAGCCAGCAATGTGTGCTCACAGCCCAGAGAGCCAACTGACTCCTGGGGTGCATAAAAAGCAGCAAGGCCAGCAGATTGAGAGGTGATTCTGCCCATCTGCTCTGCTCTGGTGAGACCTCAGCTGGAGTAGGGTGTCCAGCTCTGGAGCCCTCAGCACAAGAAGGACAGGAACCTCACAAGAAGGACAGGAACCTCACAAGAAGGACAGTTCCAGAGGGCTACAAACATGATCAGAGGGGTGGAGACAGGCTGAGAGAGTTGGGGTTGTTCAAGCCTGGACAGAAGATGCTGGGGAAACCTCACAGCCTTGCAGTATCTGAAGGGAGCCTACAAGAAAGCTGGGAAGCGACTGTGTACAAGGGTGTGTAGTGATAGGACAAGGTCATAAACTAGAGCAGGGTAGATTTAGATCAGATATTAGGAAGAAGTTCCTAACTAAGAGGGTAGTGAAACACTGGAACAGGCTGCCCAGAGAGGTGGTGGAGATCCCATCCCTGGAGACATTCAAGGTCAGGCTTGATGAGTCTCTGAGCAACCTGATCTAGTCAAACATGTCCATACACGCAGGAGGGTCAGACTTTAAAGGTTCCTTCCAACCCAATTCATTCTATGATTCTATTATTTTATACTGAAATATTATGACTCTTCAGTTTTTCCCTCCAGCTTTGATCAAGCAACATTAATTTCACATGATATTTGGGTGTACTTTGGAGCTTTTGTGCCCCAGACAACACATGGCAGTGTAAGAACCACAGCAGAGACAAGGCAAGATCCAGCCTCTCTTGGAATACTGGGAATCACCTACTACCAAGGGAAACATGAGCTGTTGTTTGAGCCCTGAATGATGATTTCTGCACATGAGAGAATAAATCTGTAATTTCAACAGTAGTTCAGATAGATATCTACACTTCTGGATGTTCACCTAAAACAGTGTTATCACTGAAAGACCAGACATTAGAAAAACAATATTTATAAAGAGAAGTAGTATCTTTGAATAGGCTTATCAGGCTAGCTGGAAAAAGAAGGTAGGTGCTAAATTTTAAAAAAAAAAAATTATTATTTGGTATAACTGATTAAAGTTCTAACTAGTAACTGAATTAAAGTTCTTTTCAGCTTCAACTTAGCATAAAGTTAGCTGTTGCTTTGACCTGAGGAAAGGACTCTTGTGTAAAAACATGTTTTCCCTGCTAAGTCTGCAGAAGGAAGAAATAATGGAGAAGCAAACAAAGTATTTAGAAGCTTTCATTTCCAAAAATTCTACCAGTCATGTCTTTTTTTGGTTGGTTGGTTGGTTGTTTTGGTTTTTTGGTTTTTTTTTTCCCAAGACTATAACAGAAGTTATCGTAAACTGATAACAGTCAAATCCTAAATCCAGATTCAAGCTTTGAAAAGTTATGCAGAAGTAAATGAGCCCTAATTTAATCCTACCACATCACTAAAATTTCTCAGTGCCCTTTTCTCTGTGTATGACATTTGCTCTCTGCTTCTTGTTTTTCCTTCTCTTAAATAAGGCAATGCTGTCACTTCCACAGAAAAAAAATAAACCAACCTTGAATGCTATTTATTAACTGTAAGGAAAAAAAAAGCTGATTCAACATAATAAGGTTATAATTGTAATAATTGAATGCCAGTGAAGCAAGTGCCTTATATGTCACATTTGTGCTGACCAGTGTTCAATGAACTAAAGCCTCTAAAAACATAATCTAAAGCCATGTAAAAATGATCAGCAAACTGATGCTTCCAGTATTTTCCCAGATGAAAAATTTACTGCACATCAAGTTGTATTTGATCCCAAAGCAAAGTAACCCTCACTATTTGAATTAATATGGGAACAAAAGATACATATAATACCATTTGGATGATAAATATCTCATACCATAACAGTCATACAGTCTATATTCCTGCTTTTAACTCTTTTGGTGTTTTCCCACCAGAGAATGCTAGGAGAAGCTCACGTGCATTGATGTGATTTTTCCATACACAGATATAAAATTTTGTTTCGTAGGCAGCACATTATGAGGAGCAGTTAATATGGTAAAAATTAATCTAATATTCTTCAGCTAAACTCTAAGTAGCACCTAACACATTCCAATTATTCATTATGATTATGGCTTTTGCACTGTCACCATGAGGTTTATTCACATGACTTTTCAAAATTATTCTCCTGTTATTATCAATACTTATCCTATACAAAAGTTTGTTAGAAAAGCTTTGAATACAGTGATTTGGTGCTGTTTCTTCCCCCCCACAGACATTACAAATACCTTTTTTCTTCAAAAGGTCAGCTTTGCAGTAGTTCATTAGAACTGGGGAAAAGGATTGTTTTTCAAAACAATATTTCAAAAGCTTTAGAAGATGACCCCAATGAAGTCCCTGTGTTATGTATAGCACCTCTGCCCTCTTACAGCCTACAACCAAAAATAAAGTATCTGATGGAATATATTACTAGCAGCACATTTTATTTGTGAAAGCAGTAAAAGGTGTCCGAGACTAAGAGAGAAACTTGCAAATTACCTAACGACCATCACAAGACTCAAAAATCTCTACCCGAAGTGTAAAATAGCCCCAAACCATTAGGCTTCTTTTGATATGTGACAGATTAAAACTATGTATTAAAATATAATAAAGTCCTTCTAAAACCAAAGCTCAAACTGCATAACCAAACTGTGCTTTGTCAGAAATGACATGGGAGAATCCTAGCCACGTGTGATGGACATCACTCATATTCATTTAGAAGGAGATATTTTTAGGAAGAGGACAGTAGTGGAATCTCTGTATAACAGCATAGCATGGAACACACAAAATAGGGATTTCTGTTCCAAAATCTCTCTTCCTTTTGACCATTATCATTACTGAGGCTATAGCAAAGCTCACTGCTTCAAACTGCCCAAGCCCAGCAACCTCAGGGAGAGTCTGACTCGCACAGCAGCATTACACAAAGTCTCCTCAGCAGCCCGAATCACCACAGAAGCAAAAAGAATTCCTAAACACATGGTTGGGTATTCCTGAATAGAGACAACTCAGTTAAGGCTGATGAATCCTCGAGATAGCAGCAAACAGCAAAAGGGAACAAACTCATCCATTACACAGTGGTGAGGAGCTGACATTTGGGAAGTTCATTAAACTGACGAATAAAGCTGTGATGTCCTCCCAACCCTCCCATGAATTCTGACCTGTCAGTGGTTTTGCAAGCAGACAAGAAAAGCAAGATTCAAAACTGAACTTTCTCTCTCCAGTGAATTACCCAAGCACTACAGCATGTCCAATCTCAATTAACAACAGCTTATCTCCGAACAGTAAGACTTCTTGGATACCATGAATGCTGCAACAGCAACCCAACAGCCTGCAATCATCTTATTGCTGGCTTATTTTAATAAGCCCCTCAGCCCGTCAAGCAACAAGATGTAAAACAAAAATCAGTAAAGTCTCTGAAATATCTGATAAATATTTATGCATGCTTAATTTGCCTTAGAGGAAGTAGAGTGTAATTAACCCCGACAGCTCTGAAAAGCAAAAAGTATCATTTGCAAAGTCTTTTTATTTGTGGAACTAATATAATGAGTAGTGCTTGCATCCTGAAAGCAGTGCAAGGGAAAGAAAGATTTCAAAAAATCAGACTAAGTTCTTGGTACTAACAGGAACCTCAACATCAAGCAAAAAGAGTCACTGAGGTTTCTACAGAGGCTTAGAGCACCTTTGAGTCAGAACAAGTAATCTGGAGAGATTACATCTTTTTTCAGTGAGGACAAGAGATCCAAAATCATCTCTTAGCATGTTCCAAGAGATGACAACCAGAAACTAGAATGGGATTTAGCCACTTTACAAAGGGATGGCATCACCCACTTGTCACTTTACTGTCCTACAAAGGACACAGTAAAAACTTCAGAAGGCAGCCTCCACGTTTTGAAAATGGCATGTAATCTAGAATGCTGTGAATACAAAATTTTAAGAGCTAAACATTAAAGTCAAGAGTGGCAAAGATGGTTTATGGTTTGAAAAAAGATAAGGAATCTTAAACAAGAGTAACTGAAAACTTGACAACCGTTTCCTTCCACTGGAGCTCTGGATTATGGCTGCTGGCTGGGTTTTTACATTACAGTATGCAGTAATAGAAGGGCAGGAGGACAAATCCCCTATTGCTTTCAGATCACAGCTAAGCCAAAATGAATGTAGGTGATGAACAGTTCCTGATTGTTTCTGTCAATCATTTTTCCAATTGAAATGAGAAAAAACATACAGGGTTAACTGAGAAAGCAGAGCTGGAGATCCTGTGATAGAAATGGGAATTGAACTCCTGGGACTGTGGTGCTGAGACAGATTTTGCAATCTATTTCCATCTTTCCCACATTTTTTAAAAATTCTCTAGGCATCCTGCAAAGCCCACATTTATTCACTGGCATTCAAGAGTGAACCAAACCCAGTGAAGTCCAAAGGAGTCTTTTCATTGACTTCAGTGACCTTTAGATCAGTTTTTTAGAGAGACTGACAGAACAGAGATGGAAGGAAGATCTGATAAAAGTTCCCAATTCAGTGCTGGCTATGGTCATTGCATTTTTACTTATGAAAGGATCTGTAACACAGACTTTTTGTTCAGTCACATGTGAAAAAAACCTTGATCAACTTGGTGTTATAAGCACTGGATAGTTATCAGATTAAATTAAATATAAGACAACTCATGGAAGAAAGAAAATATGACCACCACATACTTGTCTTCCTATTTTTGAACATATATTGTATTAGCTGTTGAGGAAATGCTAGATATCTTTAACTGAAGTCCATATTAAAAAAAAAATAATTTAAAACTATACCAAATTTAACATTAAAATGACTAATTTAAATATGACAGGATGACAAAATAATATAGTTCAACAAAAAGGCTTAAAGTGAGAAAAATTACAGCATTTGTCCTCAACGGTTACACCAGACATTTTCTATTCTGTTCATTCGACCTCTTCTTAATAGCTGATATGCTTTAAATATTAATAGCAACATAAAAGATAAATAAGAAAAATAAATTTTAGATGTCCAAAAGCAATTGTCAACATTCTAGGACTCAAGCAGAGTTTATTGCTTGCTAACATGTCACTTTCCAAAGCCACGCATATGATAAGTACTCACGAAATGCACCAAGAACAGAATTATTAAATCCAGCCTGGGTCACCTGCTGTCCCAGAGGATAAAATCCAGACTCACAGTTCCATAATCAGTTTTGAATTGTGCCTTTGCACAGCTTCATGACAAGCAGCAGCATACAGATTTGGTGATGGTTGCTAAGGTCTTCTCTAATTCTGGCCTAAGTATTTGAATATGTGTCTCGCTCTGAGCACCCTGCTTGCATTTTAAGAATCACTGAGATTCCTTAATAACCTGGAATACTTCCATCATAACCCGGGATGCTTTTCCAAGCTAAATATCCTGCATGAGAGAGTGACTGGCCTACACAAGTTTTATTATGCATTTTAAAATAACTGCAAGGCTTGGGCCAGTCAGCTGGTCTCAGCAGCAGAGGCTGAAATGCCAAAGCCACACCAAAAAAGCAGCTCCTTTCACCAAAGAGAAGCAATTCAGAGCCCATTGTAGTTTTTAAGTGTTTCAGCTTTTGAATTACTGGAGGATATATGGCTACATTAATATTTCATGTTATTTTCTAACGATTTATTGCAGGAAGCTGCTCCTGTACTGGCACAGACAGGGATGATCCTGTGATTTTATAGACCTATTCAATGTCTACCTCCTTAGTTACGGGCACAAATGTTAACTATATATTAACATCTTCAGGGACTAAAAGCTAGGGACATACACTGACTGTGATTAACCCAGAGCTGCAACCCACACAGGTTGCAGCTACAAACCCTCCACACGTGCTGAGGCAGAGCACATCCCCATGAATCCAATCAATCTCATTCTGAATTGCACAAAGATCAAGCAGGTCTGATTTGTCTTGGTTTGTCCTGCACTTCTAACTAGGTATCTAACAACCTGCTTTATTTTGCAGTACCAAAGAGCTTCTGTACTGCAGAATGTGGCACCTCCTCATGGCAAACCCCTGATCAGTTTTCATACTCTCCAGCAGTAGAATGGGAAAAGCTAAGGAATCTGCGTTGCTTGCCATGGTGTTGGTAGGTTTTTAGATGTTTAACAGCTTTGGTCTTGAAGAGAAGCAAGAAAGACATTTCTACATATTAAAAATTGGAATTACAACACAACAATTGAATCTCAGAATCACACAATGTTAGGGGTTGGAAGGGACCCTTGAGAGATCATCAAGTCCAACCCCAAGATTGAGACTGTTGGATACAAACTATTATAATGTCGTTTCATAGCATGACAGCAAATAAGTATTTACAAAATGGTAGGGTTGTGCAGGTATTTTTTCAACACTAAGCAGATGTTCCAATGAAATATAAAAAATTCTTTTTTTAGTTTAGGGGTTTGTTTTTTTTTTGTTGTTGTTTTTGTTTTGCAAAGAGTTTTCATTTATATTTTGTATAGCTCTGCCCACTCCAAAGCCTAGCATTTAATTATGAAATCTGAAGAAGCTTCTTCTTCCATGTAAAAAGCTCTATTTCTACAAGGGCTTTGACAAAAGGACAGAAGGTCCCCTTGGTTTTGCCTGTCTTTTATTATTAAATCATGAGCTCATGTAAGCAAACCTTGTCATCTATCAGGACAAACTGCTCTTTTACACTGCCACTGCCAGCAAACCTGCTATCCAGGCAGCACCCAGGCCTCCCCATCCTCCTGACAGTATATTTTCATCAAATTCACCTGGACAGAGAACTTTCTTTTCCAAAAAAACAAACCTTCACTACTGATGTTGTTGTAGGGACTTTTAAATGTTAAAAATGAGATTAAAGATTTCATATTACAAGGAATATGGAGAGTCTCTGGTAGTGCCAGATAATCTTGTACATACATTTGTGCATCATTTATAAAAGCAAAGGCATGCTAGCAAGAGAAACAACTGTTGAAAAATTAACTCTTGCAATCTTAAGATTGTTATTTTTTTCCAGTACTAATATTTGTGATATTACAAAAATCACAGACCATTTCTGCCAAAACAAATAGCCCAGCTATTTGAGAAATGCTGTTCTTTGAATGATATAAGAAAAGTTCTCATTGCTAAGTCACTTTTGGGATATTTTTACTTTTTTTTTTTTTTCTGAAACCTTAAAATGAAGATGTCACCTAAATTATTGCCTTTGCACTTAGGAAATTTTAGCAACCAAAAAGTCTTGCATTATCATACTGCATGCATCAAGTTCATTTCTGAAAATGTAAAGTCCATTGAAAGACTCCAAATTCCTGTGTGGTGATAAAACAAAAGACATACTTGCTCAGTTTTCATTTACATTCATAAATTCACTGAATGTTAAACCCTATAGGATTTAAGGAGCTATTTATAGGAACTACATTTTAGAAGTTTACTATAAAATTTATCCATTTCCATGTGTCCATACTTGCCTCTACGTGCTATCCTTATTAATTAAAAAGCAACAGTTGACTATGTCAGTAATCTTCAGCATGATCTTGCAATTATCTTCTTGTTTTCTTGCATTTCCCATGTTTTCTGCAAAGCCAGAGACTCTTGTAGAATGAGTGAAGTGAAAGATGTCACAATCCTAATTAGCTCCCAACGTTAGGCAATCTTGCACATTAAATGGTTTTGTTTATATGCACCTGGGCATGTGAATTTTGGAAGAGTTTCCTTATGGAAACTGTGATAAGCAAACTACAGAAAAGGATATGTAAATAGTGTGTCCAATTAAATGCAGATGACTTTAAATATTATCAATAAAGCAGGTTGTGGCACTTCAGGTTCATATGCTCAGATTTTATTGAGCACTCCAATTTACGTGTTGTCATCATTAGAGTTAATATTTACATGCTCCAATCACACTAAACGAGCATGTCCTTAATTTCAGTGATTTTTCAGCAGTTGCTCTAATTTCTGTCTCTTCACTTGTAGCTGGCAGTTGTTCTCCTTTTGCTGAGACATTGTCATCCATCATGCACACTTCTTCCATATCACTGATACACACTAAATATTCTTACTTCCCTAAAATTTCTTGTTCTGCTTTAGTCAGAGAAGTAAATGTACAAGGAATTAATATGAGCATGCTTATAATCAGTAGCAAAACTACACAGCCTGAGATGTGTAAATGAAAGCAATACATGAAATGGAGTGAATGTTTCATAAAAAATGAGACTAAGATTACTACCTATTGAAATTGCTTTCATATAAAAGACACAGACAACATGATGTTAATATCACAGATATTAAGTGCAGACCTGTTTCTTTCCATTTGTGCTTCATCTATGTTAAACCCTCCAGCTATTGAAAATAGCATTCTTGTATCTGAGCACTGTCATAGATGACAACAGTGATAATAGCATTACTATGTTACATATATTCCTATACTCAGCCCTCTTCTTAAATTAGTGCACCTTGTCCTCATTAGGAGTTTGTTGCACCCCATTTCTGTGACTGCATTCAGAAGGCCAGACCCTTGCACACGTTACAAACTCCCCTCGGAAATGCTCAGTGTTAAAAAACTCTTAGCACACTTCACTTTATACAGGACATTCCAAAAGTAATAAGAGCAGCTGATGGTGCTTACGGCCAACTTTGTAAGATGGTAAAATAGACAACCAGAAAATTTAAAGGCAGCAATTTATGGGGCAAATGAGAGTGCAAAGCTCTCACTCTGCCACCGTGTCTGTAATGTAATTGATCTCCAGGACAGAAGCTCTAGCATCAACCAGCTTATCTCAGCATTTTGTTGACAGCCAGCCCATGAACAAAGGCTTTGGTGCCTGCTTTAGGACAAATCCATCCTGTCATTTTCCCAATGTGGAAGCTGGGCTTTTTGACAGCTAACACTGAAGTGGGAACTGAGAAATCTGAACATAAATGCAATTGTGCAGTACTGGTTTCTGACTGCTGGAGATTACCAACATAACCTGTGGTTGAAAGGTCCTGGATAATTTTCCAAGAGAGGAGATCAGCTCCAAAACTCACATGGCAACTCAATTCTTCCTTCAGAGCCAGACGACATCAAAACTTGCACACTCGTACTTTCATAGTCTGCATAGGTTGAAGGAGACAGGATCTGGTTTTACACGAGTAGATAGGTATGATATTCTCCTCAGACAGTTTTCAACTTAGTGCACTGTAAATATGCTTCAGAACTCACCGAGAACATTGCTGTCAGAAAGGGAGCTCTCTTTTCTCTCACAGATCTATGTAAGCAGTGACATTCAATTTTTTAAGGGGAAAATACTCATTAATTACATGTCTTTATTATAAAGTTAAATCTGACACTTGTGGCACTTCAAAGACAGTCTGACAAAGTCTAGCACCAAATGCAACAACAGATTTTGACCCAACAGTATTTTACATTACTGTAAAAGGGCACTGCAGACACTATTGCAGCTGACCCCAAGCACAGAGAAGATGCCAAACTCACACCATGGGGTGCTGCCCAAGCAGAAAAAGAATCTCCTACAGTCACCAAGCAGGGACAAAGAACTTCTTTACAGCAAAAAAATCTCTGTAGGTAGCAACTGAAGCAAAGGGAAGGTCAAACACAGCCAAAGGGCTGTTTGGGAGCTCAGCATGTCTCTATAACCAGGTAAACTATTGCCTTCCAAGGGCTCCCAGGCATTCAGGTAGCTTGAGTTTAGGTGAAAGCAGTAAGATTTTAACATTCAGCATTTAGAAAGCTTTACCACTGAGGTGAAAAGGTTCTCTCCTGTCACCAGATAGGTTGCAATTTAGCAACTGAAGGGAAAAGACATTTGTTTGAACAGTTAATTTGTTCTCCTGGGGGATGAAAGCCATCTTAGAAGTAGCTCTTTGTTTTGGAAACAAAGCCACCACCAAGTGTGAGAGGGAAGAGCACCCATGGGATGTGCTGATCCTGGAATCCATTAACCCAGATCCTTGCCCAGGACATGCTCAGGTTTCAGTAAATACCAACACATCTCTCCCTCTTTAATGATCTCCAAAAATAAAATTCTCAGACATTATCCCAGAATTTAGAGATCTGCTGAAGTAGACCCAGACCAACACACCGGCGTGATCCACTTAACTGGAAGCAATTGGTTATCTCCCCTATTTCCATTTTACAAGAGGAGATAAGTATACACGGAAAGGCATAAAATCGGACAGGCCATCTTTCCCCCCTCACCTCAGTCTCTTCCTGCACCACCATGGCTGCCTCGGAGGTAGCTCTCACAGCATTAAAGCAGCACAGACACAGGCAATTTTGTTCCATAGGTGCCTCGTATTACTACTCTGTTACACGTTTCCACCTATAAATCTATATTAAAAACCCTCTCACCATCGCTTGTCCATGGCTGACGGGGCCAGCGTCGCTCTGGCAACCGAGCCTGGCCCGTGGCCCCGCCGCCATCGCCCCGGACGTGAGGTGGGCAGCGATGAGGGCCCCCCCTGGCACTGACTTCTGTTCCCCAGTGGTTTGTAACTTGGCCGGAAAAAAATGTGTCCCTGACAAAAGGAGGGTAAAGAAGGGTCGGGCTCTGTTGATTTTACCCCTCCTTTGCCGTTGTTGACAAGCCACGGTTAAAATAAAACTCCTTGCTAAGGAATGTGGAAAGCTGCGCCCAAGTCCGCTCACCCTGGAAATGATGCAGCTGTGACAAGTTATATTTGGCAAACTGCTAATTCACCCTATTTAACTGCTCTTTATAATACAAGTAGCGGTGTAAATAAAAAAGATAAAATCTGATGAGAGATTAATGTCTGACTGAAGCAGTAATTTCTTTTCAAAGAAATACAATCAACAGATTTAAGAGGTAGCATGGAGAAGCTATCACAATTTAATGGAGTACGGACAAAAACCTGCTTCCAGCTGTACTAAACACATTTTTGTTCTAGGTACAGAGAAGTTACACTTAGTTTTAATGTATTCATTTTTTCCTCTAGTGTTCCTCAGCCTGCAGAAGAGACACTCAAAGCTATGTCATTACTCAAACACTTCACTGAAATAAGCTATATCAGGAACATAAATTTAAGTGGGGGAAAAACTGGAATAGGTGTTTGCTTCACTTAACTGTACTTGTCCATAAAGGAATCAGAAATTGCTGTGGTGAAGAGGAACAAACAGGAGAGGGGCCGAGGACAGCCGAGCCCCACACGCGCTTCAGGCAAGGCCGCAGCCGCCATTTTAGATCCCTGTGAGGGAAAAGGCTTCAGCCTCCCTGGGTGCCCGTGCAGGAGCACCCACAAAGACTCAGTCTGGGGAGATTTTACATCGTCTCGGAGTAACTGGAAATCCTTTATCTACAAATAATCTACCTCCCAACAGGAGGACACATAACCCCCCTGATGACTGACTGTAGGAATGGGGGGAGTCTTTCCATAAAACGCAAGGACGCCGGAAGGTTACAGGAGGGACTGATAATCAGAAGCAGAACTCGTACTGGGGGTGTCACTGCACGATGTATCAAATTAGCAAGGGCATATTAAAAACAAAGTCATCAGTCATCTTTAGGATAATGCCAGAAGTCTGTGAAAAAAAAAAAATAAAAATAAAAAATTTAAAAGCTTCTATTTGAGGAGAAATTAGATGAACATCAGAATTATCAAAATCAGGTGGGAGGATTAATGACTGGCATGTTTAAAATCTCTAAATACATTCAGTGAGGAAGAACAGCGTGCCAAACTAGGGTTAGGGAGAGAAAGTGTTACTGCTTCAAATTATTCACACATCAGCCCCTGGATTGGATTGAAGTCCTGTCTGACAGCAGCCATCATTACTGTTTGTTGGAGACTACTATATTAGATCAAAGAGCAGGACTGAACATGTATGATATAAAGAAAAACACATTATCCAAGGTGACATCAGTCTGGAGGACATAATCACAGAATCACAGGAAGCTGGGGGTTGGGTTATCTTTGCTGCCATTGCTAGAATATATCCAAAGAAGTTGCAAATGATCACAGACAGCCGGGTTACACATTCTATTTACAGACACAGCTGATTCCCAACAAGACAAATATCACAACTGGACTTCTTCACTGTTTTGGGGCTGGGGAACAACAAGCAATCAATCCCAAAGAACCCAAACTGTAATTCCATTATTAAGTAGATTCTTTTACTTTAAAACTCATCCTGAATAAAAGGCAAAGTGAAAGCTGAACTACAAAAAGGTTGTTTCCAATAGTGTAAGAAAAAAAATTCTGATTGCACTGCATAAAAACTGAAATTTAAAAGATAGATGGAAAACACTAATAAAAAGGACCGTGGCAAATAGTGAGGCACAATAATAAAGGAATTGAATCTATCGGTGAAGCATATACCTATTACTACATTAGGATTTGAAAAATATCAATAAAGATGCATTAAAAAATATTATTCAGTAAGTACTCCTGTTTATATCTGGGAAAATAGAAGATACGTGGATATGCTGTATAATTAGTGGGAGGTTTATCCCTAATGGAAGAAACCCACTAATGGTGCATTTTCATAATGAGCAAAACCTTTCCTCCAGTTCCTCTACAAGAATTAGCTTATTTCTAATACATTTTGTACACTGCAGAAATTCTAGAACACCAATAAAAGCACATTCTTTGGGCAAAAATTGTGAAATGCAAACCAAATGAATTCTGTACTGGCAACTCATTAGGCTGATTTTAATCCTGAGCAAAACAGCACACAGCTGCCTGAGCAAAGATACAAATTGGAAGGAAAAAAGAAATCATGCCGTTCACCTTGATTTTATAAACATGGTCTTAAGTCTTCTCCAAAAAAAATTTTTATCAACTATAGTTGAGAAAATCTCTCTGCAAGACAATTAATGTTGAAGCACAGAATATTAAAAAAAAAAAATATAAATAAATAGCACTATACAGAATTAAACTGCCATTTTAAAATGTGCTAAATGTGCACATTACTAGGCTGACAACTCTAACATTATTGTTAGATATTCATTGCTCACTGGAGGTGCTGCTACTAGGGATCTTTCAACATCTGTTCTTTGCCCTATACTGTTTCATGGTACTTTTACCAGTTAGGAAAAACATATGGTCATATAGCCTAATACATAACATTATGCAGAACTGTGAATACAAAAAATGATTTACATTGGGGAATCCTGACTGGAGTCTTCTATGCTACAAAACTCTGAAAAGGTCACATTAAGGGAATATCAACTCAACTATTCTATGGGAACTAACAGAGATTCTGCTTATGCAAACAAATATCAAGAAGGCATAGCTAAAAGGTCTTATGTTTGTATGAAATTTTAATGATGTTATTCAAGCACTTCCCAGTTCTTGAATAGGCACTTTAAAAAGAGGGTTTTTTTAAATAAAGAGAGGGTTCTAAAAATGAACTATAAAACACCCATATCTCTGTTAAGTTCCTTCCCCTTCTCCAAATGAAGGATTTCTTTCTAGAAACTGCCAAACCATCTTTTCCAAAGAAAAAAAATATATTCTTAACTCTGAAATACTTCTAACGAGCAAATATTTTGAATTTGAAATACACCTCATTGCACCAGATGGTGTGTAGATGTATATTTTTAAATGTTCTTGTGGATGAATACTCCCACATCTTCCTTACAATAGCACCTTCATCACCCTTCAGATCATCAAGACTCACTCAAAGACACACAACTGCAAACTTAGTCATGCAAAAGAGTAGCAAAGTGGAGTAAAGAGGAACAAAGAACGCCATTCATCTGCATAAAACTCTTCTGCTTGTTTACATCCCTGGTAACAGTGTTACTATTTAGTACTTAACACTTTCACCAAGACCTAGAAACCATACAAAAATCTAGCATACCAAATATAGGGAAGTTTAAAGTTGCACATATTTATCCTACAGAATGGAATGACTCTTTCTTGTTAGTTCATACTTTATTAATATGTTTAATGCACCCTGTTGTTTAAGGAATAAAGCACAAGCTTCTTGCTTTGCTCTAGGCCACCCATCGCTTCACTGCCACTTATCTACTGTACATTTGGGTTCAGTTATCACTTGTGAGGGTGTAGCAGTAGTGTTAGTGGATTTCTGCCTAGTTTACAACCAAGCCTCAAGCTGAAATTTGTCAGCTGATCTCAATGAAGCTCAATTATTCTGCATGGAGCTGTGCTGATTTCTCAGCAAAGAAATCTTGGCCCATCTCCTTCACTCAGAAAGCAAGCCAGGTTTAATCTTTTTCTTCTAATCCCTCTCTACATTTTCCTCTGAAATTTCCACAAATGAAATATCTTGCTGGTACTTCTCCATCACGTCACCCCTAACTTAATTTTTTCCTTACCCATTTATAAGTCTTAATGTAAAAGCTTAGAACTTACATGTCTTTGCTGTACATTAAATTTAAAAATAAAAACTAAACCCCAAATAGTGACTCCCAGAGACACCTAAACTATAGTCCATACTATCTTCTTTCGTAATGAGCCAAGATGTCAGCACAAAGTAATCACTCAGTGGCATTCAGAAGTGGTGTCACCTCACACCTGACTACCATGTCCTGCAAAACCAGAATAAATTTCCTCTAGACTTAAATGCCAGACTGCCATTCCTGAGAAATATTATTCAGGCCACATAGAAAATGGCCATCAAACCCCCACAGTCATTGCTTTCAATACTGCTCACCATCACTTCACTATTTAAGCAGATTATTCATCTCACAGCATAATACCTCCTGGTCTCTGTCTCTCAAGTGAAGACAAATGCTTAAAATCCAGACAGAGAACTGAGCTCTAGCACACACAGCTCTGTACACTTCTGCCATGATTACTGGAAGTACATTAAAAATTACAGTACAGGAGGAAAATGTCCAGTGTTTTTCATTCCCTGATTTCTTCATTCAAGATAGAAACAAGATAGTCAGGTAGCTTGTTATAGCTTTTAAGATTCTCAGAAAGAATTTCTACTGCCTTGAGTGCTGCCATAAAGTTGTTTTAGTAAGGATCAACTGAAAAATAGGAATGATTAACAGAAAACTGCCATAGTTAAATTCTTACCCAGCATCTTTCATTCCTCTAAACACAGTTATACAAACCTGCACTAAATAATAAGGAATATCATAAGGGAAGAAATAATTTCTGCCATCACTATGTATTTTTATTTTCAGTAACATTTTGAAGGCTCAGATATAATCTCTACTTTGTCTAGTTTGTGCTGCAACAGTAGTGCTGTTTCAAGGCTCTCAAAGTTTTTTTTATTTAACCAGCAAAGGATGCAGAAAATCATCATATCACAGAATGTAGGGGAAAAAAAAAAAAAAAAAAAAAAGCTTTGAAATCGTTATTCCTTTAAGAAGGCGGCTGAGTAATAATGCTGGTTAAATTATGCAAGGAACACTGCATTCTCCCACAGACACACATTTAATATCTCCTGAGATTTGGTATATTACATACTTGAATGGAAAATGTGAAGATTCTTTTATAAGATTTCTTTGCAAAAATGCTCCTGGAGATAGTCACAGTTCCATAGAGAAGAATTTAGTGATGGATGATTTTTCATATATATAGCTTGAGTATGAAAATGGAAATTAAGTTCATAAAAGTTTTTTTTTTAAAAAGCAAAACCAAACCATTATTGGGAACGTATAGATCCTTTCAAATTCCCAACCCCTAGAGGCACAAGGAGCAGTCTGTGTTTGTGCAGTTTCTCAGATAAGGTGCCACATGTCTTCATTCTGCACTGATGCAATTTTTACTTTTTCATCCATGGCAGTTCCACCATGATGCAAAGGACTTGCACAAAGGCCTTTCACACAGATGTTCAGTATACAAAACCCCTGCTCATCTGACAAGAAATGCTGAGCTGCAAAGGCAGTTTGAAGTAAAATTTCAATTTCGTTGGGCTGGGGTTTTTTTGCCAGTGACAGAATAATTTTTTTTTTGGTCTCCCCAAAATGTGCATTACAGATGTTAGACCTTAAGAAAAACATATTCACTGAACAGTGATGTAGGCAGGAGTCTGAGAGTCTAAAGAAAAAAAAGCTGTGCAATGCTGAACTAAAAGACTATGAAACTTTTCTGAAGATCAAGTATCTTTTCTCTGCATGTGAGCTGAGGCCTTTTTGTCTCTTCAAAGGACCCCTTACTGCAGTAATACTTGGGCAGTATTTTGCAAAGGTCCGACTGACTTTTAAATCTATGGATACTCTCTTAAGAGAGGCTTTTCCTAAATGCTGTGTCAAAGAGTAAAGTGATCAGTGAGAACTCTGGTCTTGCAAAATTTAATGGCAACATAGAAACAAGTCATGGGTATTCTGATAGGAACTGCAGCACAAAGGAGGAAAGCTTACCACAGCTTTTAGAGAAGAAGAGAACAGGAAAATATAAGGAAGGAGAAGAAAGAGGAAGTGAGGGTTTCCAGGGACCATGCTGGGGCTGAATCACACTGATAATTTATTTGAAAAGAAAGGGGGTGAGAAGGGGAACCGCAAAGGAAATCACAGCTTTGTGGAAGAAAATGGCAAACTTCCATTGGCTTCAACAGGAGAGCATTCAACACAAGCTGAACAAACCCCTTAAGCTGAATTACATCCCTGCTGCAGTAGTTACTCCATTAAAAAATAATAAAAAAAATAAATTAATAATAAAAAAAAGCCAGGTTAAATACAATTCCATTTTGCTTATATTTATTAAATACTAACAACATGATTCACGACAGTTGAAAAGTCACTAATAAGAGCTGGAAAACTCCCACACAGAGCAGGACTCAGGTAATTATTGTGAGCAATTAATATTGAGAAATACATGAAGTATAATGCTATTAGTAGAGTAGGACTGATGGAAACAGAAAATATGGCAAGCTGTGTCAGTTGGGTAATATTGATGCAAGGAAAGACACTGCACAAATTGAAAAGATGGGCAAAGAGAGTTTTCTAGAAAAAAAAAAGTTGCTAGCACACATGAGTATCTGATACACTATTCCTTCACATCAATGGATGTTTTGGCATGCTATGAATCAAGTACCAGATACCAAGAGCAGGGGAGAAAACAAAAGACAGAGAGGGAAAAAAACCCACAAAAAATGTGATATTAACGGCATAATCTGTTTTCATTTATAATGCAACTGGAGAATGTGGAGTTTACACTGTACAAGACTTAATGCCTAGATTCCAAGAACACATGGATCCCAAGGAAGGAAAGCTAAGTATCTCTGATATGCATAAAAATAAAAAAAAATAATTGAAAAATAAATTTTCCTTATTAAACCCATATTATGCATTACTAAACACTGAAATTTAAATCACCATATACGTCAAGGCTGCCATTACCCTGAAATTATGCTCATGCATGTGCATGTTAAAAGCTGAAGTATATAGAATGAGACATGGGGAAAGTAAAACATCATTTTGATTGAACAGTATATTTTCACATGAAAAACATAAAGGTCTGGAAAGTTTTTCCTTCCTTTCATGTAATGTAGTCAGCCCTTTTACTTCTTTCCAATATTTCAACATGAATATGGCATACAGCTAATACAGGTAGAAAATATGTTTCTGTATTTAAAAGAAATTAAAACATTTAATCAATTTTAATTAGCTCAATTATTTCTGTACAAAATTTAGCTCACCCACATGTGTATTAAGGAGGGGTTTATATTAATGTACATCTGTCATAAACATTGTAAGTCTAGATTGTAGAATATATTTGCATCTTTTTAAAGACTGCTGTGAAAAGAGAAGAAAAAGGAAGTTATTGATGCATTCAGTGTGCATCTTGCTTTGTAATGTAATCTGCTTTTCTTTTCCTTAACACCTACACAGCTTATGTTCCTAGCTAGTACAGTTTAAAGAATAAATAAGGACCCAGGTTATCAACTTCCAAATAAAAACTTGTAAGAAGCTGTTTTCAGATTTTCGTTTTTTTCACGTCAGAAGATGAGAGTCAAGTTCAAGTTTTTGTTCCTTGAGACAGTTAAACTGACTGAAAGGCTTTTTGTTGCTGTTTCTAGAGTTCACATCTAAAGGTCCAGTACTGTTATCTGTTAATGAAAATTCTTTCCCCCCAGACTTTAATAAAGGAATCGGGAGTATTAAAACACAAAGGTAAGAGAAGACAACATTTTCTTTTGGAAATGAAAACGCCTGTTGAACTGACTATATCCATGATGGTCCTACAAATACACAAACCAAGAAAAACCAAAGGGTAGTGGCATGCAAGCTGGTGAATCTTTATATTCCAGTCTTCATATTGCCAGGATATTGTGAGGATATGCTGAACTTGGAAAGAACAGTGAGATCAAACCATTCTTGAGTTCCCTCTCTTAAAACTGCACACAACCACACAGCATTTCTGAGATGCAAAGAGAGACCAGGGTCAGCAAAGAAATGAAAGCACATTTGTGATTTTACTTTTGCAAATGGCACGACATCAATGAGCATGTGCAGTATGACCAATGCATTGCCTCAGTATCAGCCACAAGAAATGTGAAGCCATACCTTGAATGCTGCTGAACAGAACTTACCCTTGGGGGGCCACATATCAGGGGAGGGCTAGGCTGGGAGTGGAAGGAGAGGACAAAATTTAATGGAAAGAGGGAAAGAAAGGAGGAACAAATGGCCAGGTGGTCAACTCAATCAGTTATTTGCTAAATGAAGAAGAATGTTTATTGTCTGCTGGGGTGTTCTGACTGAACTGGAAGGCTGAGTGGCCCAAAATTCAACTCCTGCAAGTGTGGGATAACTTACAAGTGAGATGTGTTTCTCCCAAGTCAATGGAGCATTATGGTCTTCTTCATTTAACTTTGTTTTGCAACAACTCTGAGCAGTGCACTTATGAATTAAGCACCGGTCTTTTCCCAAATGGGGAAAGTTATTTTTAAATTGAGTGACTATTAGAGGTGGCTTACACAGGCAAGTCAGACAGTGAGATAACAGCACAGCCAGAAAAAGAATTATGTGGGTCTTCTGGGACCAGGCTGGTATGGATGAGTTTGTACAGGAACAGCAGCTTAGTAAAACTGAACCCAAGTGAGACAGACTCTATCCTGAGTAGTGGAGTACTAGTCATTACTTTTTTAAGGATGGACCCAAAAGACAGTCAATTTATTCTGCATTTCCAAGCACTCCAGGATTCCTCCCCAGTGCTGTAGTTTACAGGAACATTTTCTACCGTCTCCAGTTGAGAACAGCCCTTCTCATTCTGAAGGGTCTATGCTCACAGCTAGATGTGCTTTTATCACCTCACATTTATTAAATGGCCTAGAATATGTAAGTAATCACTGGAAGGTCTAAGACCAAAAGTCCAGTCCAGAACTCACGTGTGGAGGACACAGCCTGTTCCTCAAGGCTGACATGAACATTCACAGAACCTAAGTAATACTTCAGATCTCATCACTGGTTTTCTTGACATTCACCTGAAGATACAATCAAAACCACACTCAAACCACAGCAAAAGAAAAATAAAAAATAATTAAATTATCTTAACATCTTAAACCCTGACTGAGTTTCTCCACAAGGAGAATCATGCCTCACGCAGGCTGGTCACACTGCTTACTGCTCTCAGTAAAACACTGAAAGTCTGCAGAGAAAAAGGCAGTATAAAAATCCCCAAACTGAAGAGAATGGGATTGAGTCATATCACCTTGAACCCCACGAGTTTTCTCTTCTGACTCACATTAGGCCTGACAACATCTCACAACTGTTCTTTGCAAGTGCATATTTCCAATAATTATGAAAAAGATAGTGATATATTTTCATATGGAGTGACTATGGAGTACCTATATCCCATATTTATATTAAAAACAATAAAATACAGAGGGTAGGGGATGAGAGAAAATGGGTTTATTTTTAAAAGAACTTACAAGTTACATTGGCAAATTTAGAAAACTTGTTTTCTTCTGAAAAGAAACAAAGAGAAGCCTGATCTATGCAGTAAATCTTATATCTTCTGCTGTTATACATTAGATCCTTATTCTTTAAAGTTTGATTGCATCTTATAGCCAACACAAGGCAAATAAATGGATTTTATGGAACGTGTGCAGTTCTAATATTATTCTTCTCCTAATTAATGAAAAGCATATTCTTACTATAAGCTACCTCCCAATTTTTCAGTAAATGCATGTTGCATACATTTTTTATAATGATGATGGTTCTTTGACTATAGCGTGTCTTTTTTTTCCAAGTTGGTTTGAAAGCAAGGAGTAAAGTATAATACAGATAGACAGCCTGTACAAACTCTAAAATAACTCTAAAAATGCTAATGTAAATAGTATTTGAATAAAAAATGCCCCCTTGATGAAGAAAAATATCTACCAACGTATTACTACCAGTATGTGCATTTGACTACACCCAAGTTTTAAAATATAAGAAGTATTAGAAGCTATGTTATTGGCTTTGCTTCCAAAGTTAGTGTGTCAAATTCTTACTGTTCATTGCTTTTGTTTTCTAGGGATATCCTACAGGTGAAGAAGGTGTTGAGAAAGAATGAAAAAAAAAAAAAATAGCACAAGGTTATCCATAGAAAGGACATTTCTCCCAAATGGAATTAGATTTTACATCCAAGAAAGCAGAAAGGAAGGAGCAACATGAATCATAATTAGGCCTGAAATTTATACAACAGAAATAGAGCTGTACAACAGGGAGCATGTCCTGCCTGTGCCAGCACACAGAGCTTGAAGTGCACTCTCATAGTTTAATACTTTTATCTCTTCCTCACTCTATGATGCTTCTTGGCAACTCCACAGTTCAGTGCATTTCACACACTGCAGAATGTAAGAGAGGGGGAAAAAAGATCCACCACACAAGAGAAAAGTTAGATGGCAGCTGTGCCAGCTTAAGGCAAGAAAAGAAAATGATATAAAAATCTGAGGCACGCAAATTCACAGGTAAAGAAGAAATATGGAGAATAAGAGTAGAATATGAACTAAATGCAAAGAGGCAATGGAGACAATAAATCCATCTTTGTTGAATTGTGCAAGAAACCTGGAAGAATTTGCAGTCGAAGAGGCAAAAAGTAGAAGGTGACAGACAAAATGCAGCTGTATAAAGGAGAATGTAGGAATGGACAGGAGCAGCAATAAGTACAGTAAGGAAGGATTCTGCAACATTCCTTTGATGTTAGCTCATGGAAGGAATGAAACACAACACTTCTGCTCTCACACCAACCACAGCAGAAACCTCTACTTTCCTCTAACCCCATGCTGCTCTCCCTGTGTGGATCACTGCCAAAGACAGGCAGCTTTCCTCGTGTTAGAAGGCTTCTTATCTCAAGGGAACCACAACTGGCCTTCCACTGGTGAAGCACCACAGCATTCATAGGGAACAACCAGCCGCAGCAGAGCTCTAACTCATTGCTTCAACCAACTTGCTACTACTTGCTTTTTTTTACCTAAGCATAGGGTTGATAAATCTTCTACATCTATTATTTCACTGCCCAGGTGACCTTGTGAACTTAGACCCACTTGGGCTCACAGATGTCTTGCTCTGAAAGCTTCCTTGTAAATACAGGAGATTCTTTGTGTTACTTGAAACCTGACTTAAAAAAATCTGAGCAAGCATGCTTGACACCTATCTGGCCACTACTGCTTCTCCTTGTAGTTTAATTCTGAAAAGCAGCAAGCAAAGGATGTCCCTGAGAAGCACTCCTAACAAGACTATCCAAGACCTACATTTTCCTCATGTTCTTCACCTCCTAATAGCATCCTGCAGGTTTAGGGTAGAAGAGCCCCATATGCTACCTACTGATGTCTCACAAATATCATCTCAATTGATTGTACTCCCCAGTATTACTACATCACACAAGAGATAATCTTGTCTCTTGCAACGAGTGTGTATTTTGTCTGTGAGATTATTCGTTTCTTATCAGCTCCATGTAGAGAGTGCTTTTATTAGTCACCTTGCACTGGGATAAAAAACATCTTGTTGGCAGTTCATCTAGTGAAAGAATTAGGAGAACCACCTCAAAGTGTCAGGTTACTCGGAAATTTGATCAGCTAACACAAATAATACAGCCCCAGATGACTATTTCTGCAAGCTTGTGGCTCCGTGAAACACGTGAGGCAAGAGATACAATTCCTTTGAGAAGGAAGGCAGGGGAGAGAATATCAGAGATTGCAAAACTGTGCTCCTCAATCCTGGAAAAAGACTTTGATTACTTTTTTTGTTGCTAGTGATATTTTTCGCTCTCCTAGAAACATTTTATAGGCCCATAAAAGGATAAAATTAACACTCCAGAGTAAATTACATCAAGTTCAGCTGATGAATAAAAATTCATGGTAACTAAGAGATACTCTGGCATCACAAAATAAAACTACATTGCTTAAATTTACTTCTTTCAGGGTAAGTTTTGTTTAATCTACAGTCCACAATAGTGCAATAAAGGGACAGGCCTGAGAAAAGCTTAAAGTCATCTGTTCATCAGAAGTCATTTAATAGAAAGGAAATTGTAATGGTAGCTGGAGGGAAAATCAAATACAAGAAATGAATTCGGGCTCTGCAATGGAAGCTGCACTTCCATTGATTAACGTCTGCTAAAATAAACTGCTGGTCTGCAGACCTTCTCATTTATTGTCTTCACCAAGTTTTGGTTGCTATGATATCCTTCTGAAGATATGTGGCAATTACTCATCCCAGAGTTGCAGGCAGGCAAAGGACAGAACAGGCAAAAAATCCTAATTAAAAAAGATGATTAACAAATAACCTGAACTGAATTATTATTGCGCTTTTACTGAAAAGCTCTTAGAAAACCTATGCACCTATTGACAGTGGAATTCTTATTGTGCCCCATTAACATAACAATGTCCCTGTCCCCTGATTAGGCAGGGCTGAGTCTTTCCAGCAGACACAGCGTCTGGGAAGGATTAAAGAAGCAGAGGTGGAGCCACATTTTGCACAGATGGGCTCAGAAGCAGTGAAAAGCCCAGGGCTGTTATTTTAGAGTACTAGAGCACAGGCAACCCTACAAACTGCTGAAAACAGGCATAAATTTCCCCTTCCCCTGCTCTCCCATAGGTGCCATCCCTCCTGCCATTAAACATCATTCCAACCACCCCTCACCAGTGCTTCCCAAACCCTGGATGCAGCTACCGACCTGCCCAGCATCCTCTCATCTGCCCTGCCAACAGGCTGTAGAGTGGCCAGGTCTGGGGAAACTGGGCTGCTCAACACTGGGCTCCCAGCTCCAGTTACTGCTGGCATCAAGCAAACCAACCTCCCTTCTGCAAATCCACTTGTTTGTGCTCTAACACCTGCATTAATGCCCACCAGCTGTCAGCTGAGGGGAACAGGGAGGCCAAGGCAACAGTCATGGCACCATTTAGGCTCTAGGAAGTTTATTCTCATTGATTATGCAAGAGACCTGCATTACTTAGAATCCCTTATAAGCTTTTGTTGGGAAAAGCCACCACATTCTTACTTGTAAACAGCGCAGTGAAAATCTGCACTGAAAAGTCAAACCTCATGGAGCTGTTGTTTCACAGCACCTTGCCAATAAACCTTTTTTTAAAATTAAAGCCAGTGGATTACTTCAGAGAGATGCTTAAGTAATTTAGGAAGCTTCCTTCCCATATGCAACCTGTCCTCCCAAATAAAAGATCACTTTCTTAAACAGTCTCCTAAGATTGTTTAAGAAAAAATTTAATGCTTTGGAAACTAAATTTGATATACACCTAATATCTTTCAAGTGTTACTTATTTACATGTGTTCAAAGAAGGTCTCCAGTGAGCCATATTGCCATTATCTTTTGTATAACTGTATGAGCCTTTGTTCTTAAAAAACAACAAGTTGTTATATTTTAAAATAAAGATAATTTCAAAAATTGCTGTGTTCAGGCATCTGAATATTCCAAGGGGGTTTTTGTCCTATTGCTCCTAACAAATTTTTGAGAAGCATTCCCTGTTAAAGCTTGTTATTTAACACCATAAATTATTGAACAAGATTTCCCTTGCATTTTATCAATTTGCATTTAGCTGTTGTGTTGGAAAAGTCACCAGATTGTTGTGAAACCAACCTTATTTGAAAGAATTATCAACATCATTCTAGAAATTAAAAAATGTAAAAATATAGCTGCTGAGTCACAGCACAGATGCCCCGAGATTTTCAGTTAGCAGCTGTAGCATTTGGAGAAGAGCAATGCCTTCACTACTCAAAAAAGCACACAGCATCAGCCATTTGCTGGCCACTCTTTTCCCATATCTGTACAAAAAGTTTTAAAATTACTTCTATTTGACCACATGCCATACCAAAGCACTCACAAAAGCCAAACTAAAACCAGACATGAGAGCTAGACTTGCAGAAGCACCTGCATTTCCACTGGGCTGCCAAAAATATATGGACTGCACGTGCCTATGCACAGGTGAGGATGTGTGCACACGTATGTGCACAGCAAAGTGCCATAAAAACTGAAAACAGATCACTGTCCTCTTCCCCAGGATGCATTATTATTGTTGCTTTAGATGCGACCATCTGAGGATAGACTTGAAATAAGGTCTGCAAGGAAGATTTTAGTAGAAAAACATGAGACTTGCATAAAAGCTTGTCTTCAGTTTTGGTATGGGAGCAGGAACCTTCAAGCAAAACATGGCTAAGACAAATTGTTCATGTTCAACTAAGTCATTTAAAGAACTTGAGAAAAGAGATGTTCAGTATTCACATTAGGGACTAAAAGAAAATTATCAGAAATTTAGTCCAACAACACGGGAAAGAGACAGGAAATTGTTGCCTCTGGAATACAAGAAATTAATGGAAATCAGAATTATAGTGTGCAATAAAACCTCTGTTGAGTCCCTGGTTTTAGTGTCCAATAGATATGAATTATTCTCCTAACACAGCCTCTTGAAGGTATTTTTTAGACCTTCTCTAAGGATTTGTAAGAGCAGCTGGAAATAGAGTGGTTGTCTTGGGAAAAATATGATTTTCATATTTTTTCACCAATTGTCTGAGTGAATTCATTTTCATGCACAGGGATTCTTTTCATCCACAGTGTCTTTGAGGACATTCGATGCACTGGATGAAATATGTTGCTGT
The DNA here is from genome assembly GCA_038090715.1 of Florisuga fusca. Taxonomy (NCBI): domain Eukaryota; kingdom Metazoa; phylum Chordata; class Aves; order Apodiformes; family Trochilidae; genus Florisuga; species Florisuga fusca. The sequence goes on from JAAWXA010000032.1 coordinate 7,202,671, forward strand.
CTGATATAGACAAAGAGAGAATCCATGAATTTTGATGGTTGTGTTGTGGGAACATTTCTTACAGCAGTGGTGGAAGTGCATTTGCAAATTTTCCACGCGTTGCTCTGCAAGAGCTCTCTTCTTTTGGTGCCTCATGGCCCTCTGCAAGTTTGCTTGTAATGATGAGTTTACCAAGCTGAAAATGCATTGCAAAAGAACAAAATAAAATTCTGGGAATTCAAAGTATGGTGCTCCTTGCATAGGCTGCTCTGGAAGAGTTCTCTTGGGAAACGTATTTGTTTGTTGCTAAGCTTATGGCATAAAATTCCTGACAGTAAATGTGGATGTGTCCAGCAGTGAGGTTACACATCAATGCACCTACACCCCCAAACTAGCAACCACCCCCAAACCAAAGCAAGGGGCTATGCTTTTGGTTTGATGGCATATAGACATTTTTTTCTCCCCAAGCTCCACATGACTTTTTCCACAGGCAACTTGAATTTTGTGTCACATTTCTTGATGTCCTCATCACCTTGGTTTAGTCCCTTCTGTGAATCCTGATCATCTGTTTTCCTGAATTCTCTAGATGTAGGTGTCAATAACCTGTGGGACCCTTGAGGAGATAAAATATATCTATGGACTTGGCATAACTGCTTGAATTGAACATTTTCACGTTCTCAGAGTCACAGGAGGTAAACTCAGTGCCTTTAATAGTTGAATATTCATGTGAAAACAATCTAAAATAGATTGACTGCTGGATTTTCAGGATGTTCAGACATTTTAACACTTTCCAAACCAAGACCTCAGTCCTGCTGTCACCCATGGGTTATATAGATGTGACTATCCACTCACTGACTGACACTGTGGAAGACTGCAAGAGAGCATGATGCACGTGTGTGCAGGATTAGAGCCCCCCTGAGAGAGAACAAAAATGAATTTGAGTGACTAAGACAAAGGATGGAGATGGACAACAGCAGAAAATATTGCCCACCATCACCCTCATGGATGGAGGAGCAACAAAAAAGGGAAGTCAAAAGCCTATAGGGACTTCAGAGACTCACAGAGGATGCTTCTTCATAGGAATTATTTTATATGTAGGAAGAGGGATTGAATGAACACAACTCAGACTAGAACTTCTACAGAAAACATAACCAAGTTCTTCCTCCATGAGAGTGGTTTGGGAGTAGGAATGAAGAAGTAACTTTAATATACGTTAGCTACAATATTATTGTTCAAACTATAAACCTTCTTCCAGAGTGATATCAAGGCACCCATACAGATTTTGTACACTGAAATTTGAATATGGTGGTCATTGTGGAAATTTCTCCAATTATTTTAGCGGAGATGGCATTTCCCAAATAGGATATGGTTTTATTCACCATACTGTTCATTAGAAAAAAATCCCCACTTTATTCAGTGTTACACTGATGTGAGAAATCATATAAGAAAACAGTGACACTGAATAACAGTGAAATTATATGTGTTGTTTCAGTTATACACATTATAATGTGTTTTGTAGGAATCTGTTGAGAGAAGCATCTGTTAGGAATTTACTAAAACAATCTGAATCTGCTTTTCAATGAGCTGAAGAACTGAGCTCCACCTATTCATCATGAAATATGTATCAATGAATAATTTATAAATGGTACCTTCAGAGTATTGCCAATTAACCAGTCACTGTATTCATAATTGTATCAGGCACCTCTAAACTTTCAACCTTTATCATGATTTCAAATACTGAGGCAGAAAAAATGAATGGAAAATGAGTTTTTAGCACAAGAGTTTCACACTGACTTGCATATTCTTTGGCATCACTGACAGTTTCCTCAGGAAAAGCAGTTCTGAACACTTTAATGTAAAAAAGATATATATTCCTTTTTTCACACCCCACAGCTTTTTAAAGACAATCATAACTGCACACTGTAAATACAGGAAAATAAAAACAGGTGCCGTGTACCTCTGCAAAAGAAGCAAAGCAAGGATGACTTAATAATTTTCCTACAAAAATACTATATTCAATAGTTTGAAATTGTACAAATTCCTTTTCTGCAACACTGGTATCAAGCCATATTTGTTTTTTCCAGGGCCATGCCCTCTCCGAGTCTTCCAACTCCATAACAAACTCTCCAACCCCATGCACTGCTCTGTCTTCCAATCCCTCTCGCCATCCTGAGAGGTTCACTTCAAAACAAATGGAGTCACCAACTGAGGAAACCTCTCCTTCCTACTTTATTTCAATTAAAAAGACAAATAAGTGCCACCAGCCACATTAATTCAAGATTAAAACTGCAACTGTAAATCACAAAGGGTCACATTTAAGGGTGACGTGAGTACAAGTCAGAATTATCTCTATACACCTTACTGGAAATTGGTGTTATTTGCACATCCAAAAAGAAGGAGGAAGGGTAGCAAACAAAAATACCAATTGACTACCTCACCTTAAAGCTTCGTGTTGTTTTCCCTTCCCTTCTGCAGAAAAGCCCTCTGGCCTCTCAGCACGGAAGCTGAGCTAACACTGACTCCCTGATGTGCAAGATGCAGCTGTGATATTTAGCTAATTGAAACCCACGCTTGAAAGTGCATTAGTAAATTTTGAAGAGATTGGACTATAACAAGGTGTTATTCACACAGTCACTGAACTGAGCCCCCAACATTTTCAGGTTTCTATTGGCAGCAACACAGCAGATTTCACATTTCTTTTATCCTCCAATTTTCATAATCAGTTCGTTTGGCTTAATGTGGAATTCGTGTTATTACAAAATATTTACCAAATACACAAACTTAATAACAGTGGTTTGGAAAGTGTAAAATCTCTTGCAGTTTCTTCAGCTTCTTCAGCTTACATTAACATACTGCAGAGGATGTTGTCATCTGTTTCTACTCCTGCAAAATGTACAAGGTTATAGTTTTGTGTAGACATGAAACCAGAATGAATATGTCTTTTTTTGAGTGTCTGTTTATGAATACACAGTCAAATAAAAGACATTTTCTTACCCAAAATAAAAAAAACATTGATAACACATACATACTTGGTGAAAGACAGTGACTAGGTTTAGGATAAGGGGAATGCAATTTTGTAATGTATTATTGTCCTCAGAGTATGGAACAATAAAAAAAAAAGAAATAGCAGAGAGACAACAGCAAAAGCACCTAAAGGAACAACAAATTCTTAAGAACATGAAGAGAAACCAAAAAAGAAGATGCATCTCTTCATCTTTTAATACAACTTAATTTTAAAAGAAAGCTATAAATGAAAAGCCAGTGAATGTGTACATTCATAACTGAAAATCTCTGTAATCACCCTAGTTACCAAGGGATTTTTTCATCTATTTTTACTCAAATGCAGTGTTTTTAAAACCAAGGCAAAATTATAAGAAACTATTAGGGAGCACTTTAGGAAAATATTTTTAGGTATGTAATAAGCGTAAGCAACATCTCTGGTTTAATGTCCTATAACACCACCATAACTGCTTCAATTAAATTTCCTGTAGTGCCTGCAGACTCCAGAGGCAGTATATTTTCATGGAGACTTCAGCTTCCTGGGTAGCATCCATGATATCAAAAAATTTTGAGCAGCCATCAGGTTTTTGTTTAACAGGAGGACAGATACCTTACAGGCATTTACAAGCTCAATTCTGAATGTTTCCACATTACTGTGCTGTAGGACTTATAACAATTGATGGCTTAAAAGAATTTTCTAATGGCTGATTTGTAACTTGGCATTATTTTAAAATAATTTCAACCACTTTCAATACAGAGACAAGCAGTGGATGGAGAAAGCCCTCTAAGAAATGGTTTAGAAGTCTTTCTTCTGATTTGTTTGTACTTTAAATAACTTAAATTAACAGATGCTGGGACTCTAAGCATTTTTCCCTTAGATCTTTAGTCATGCGACAGAAGCAAGCCAAATAAGTGAACTAGATTGAACTTCTAACAAACTAAAGTTAGTAACAGGCTGGAGGCTAAAATCATGTCCACTGTCCCTATCAGCATACATCTGATATATGTGCTAAACTGATGGCATATGAAAACAAAACAAAACAAAACAATCTCATTTCCATTTTAAAATCTATTCACCAGTCAAACTAGGTATTCACATCAGTAAAATCCTCACTAGCTGCTTTACAGCTTTACTAAGCACATGGAGTTTCCCAAGAAGAAGGTAGAAGCTCTTGCTGGAGATACCCTTAGGCAATAGCCTGGGCTTCCAGGGCTGATGCAGGATGCAGTGGGCAGACAATGACTCAATTTTAAAAAAAGACCAAAAAACAGAATGAGGAAGAGCCCCGATGGAAGGAATCTGTAAGGACAAAACCAGCGGTGGAAATCCAAGATGACTTTATAAATCTTTTCTAGTTTCTGAAAGGTCTGAGCAGGTTACCAAGGGTTAAGTACCTTCTAACACTTCTAACAGCTAAACTATTAAAATCCCCAGGACTCCTGTCCATTTTGCATGTTCCCTGCTTTTGTTCTTGTCCATTCATCTCTTGCCTTTTACACTCTTCAATGTCTCAGTCTCCTCAATTTAATACCTCTTTTTTCCTCCCTGCCTTCTCCATTCAGCTACATCATAAATAGTGCAACAACACAGAAATCTGGAAGCCACTGCTGTTTCATCTATTTTCTTCCTCTCAACCTATTTGTATCCCTTTGGACATCTTCACTGCAATGAACCGTAGTAATGGATCAAATTAATGAAAAGCAGGGAATTAACAAAAAAGAGAAATGACAACACTTTTTTATTCATGCAAGTACTTCAGTGACTGTATTCCCAGGGATTCATTAAGAATTCCTCCTTGTAAATTCCTAGCATTGATTAAGATTAAGACACTGTGATCCAGATGATGCTGAAAACAAAATGTGCAGAGTAAAATGGCATTTCTAGTTCTGACAGATGGTACCCTTTTTTGTCTTTCTAGGATGATTTTTCCTATAGAATATACATTTTTAGACAAAAAATAATTAAATAAGAATGCATTTTTAATTTTTTTTATGTGAAGTAAAAAACTTAAAGCAATTTACTTGGTTTTGAGACAGATATGTTTTGAAGAGCTACTCACACCACTCTTGGGCTATTTGCTCTTAGTAGGGACAGTGACATCCTGAAGTTATAATTTCTCATTCATTTCACTGAATGTTGTTCTTAGGTAAGAGGGAAATTAAGTGATTAAACAGGAAGAAGACTGAGCTGTCACTGGAAAATTAATATTTTCAAATTAACTTTAGACAAAGGATGCATAAACTCTAAGCTATGTTGATGAAAACAAGAGGTTTCTCCATAATAAATATGTAAATCAAGCCATTGATCTATCAGTTATTATGACAGTCTAATGTCTCAGAAAAACTTAATGTGACTCCAAGCAACATCCATGCAATGATGAATACATATGGTAGCATATCAAGGTGGTAATGTATAACCGAGTACTTATAATGCTTAAAAAAATCATTTTTTAAGGTAATTTTTAATATAAACAGCTTCTAAATGCAAGAGCTTTGTCTGTCACTGTTAATTAAACTTGTACTTTGTCAACACACAATAATCCATTTATTATAGTAAAAGCCACTACATTTCAAACCACTCATAAATTACAAACCATAATTGCTAGGATTATTTTACTTCCAAGTGCAGGGAGCAAAACCACCTTAAGATTCAACAATAGTGAAATAATTTTGGAGTGTAACCACAGCCCTATCTCACAGTTCATTTGCTTTAGTATTGGCAGCAGACAAGCTGTAATTTTTCATTTCCTAATTAGATTTAGCCATTAATTTAACTGTTCTATCATATTGTTGGGATAGAGCAACCCTATTTCATTGCTCCTGTTTTTTACCATCATTGTTTTTTTACCAAATACTGTATGATAAAGGTAGTAAGTGAGAGAAAAAACCACAAGGATCTGAACACACAAGGCACCTCTACACCAGTCATGGAGTACCTTGCTTTTAAGCACCTGACCCGTGGCATTTTGAGAGGTGTCTTCTGGTAGCACAAATGGCAAAATGAAGTATTCTGGGAGGGATTTATGACAGCCAACACAAGACCAGTTCAGTAACAAGTCAAAGATACCTTCAATCACTTTGAATGCTGGTTCAGGCTAACCTGGCTGGCTCTGGATCAACAGGGAGAAAGAATGTCAGATTTGGAGGTGGTGACTGCTTGTAGGGAAAAGGTAACAACACACAAAGGCAGAGTAGTGGTTACTTCTTAAATGGCCACAGCCAGTCCCATAATAATCCTCTGCTGCTACATTTATGCACCTAAATATTCCTTAAAAAAAAAAAAAAAGAAAAGAAAAGAGCAAAATCATTCCTATTGAAAAAAACCAAAAAAAAAAGGAAAAAAAGGAAAGCATAAAAGGATACAGTACAAGAGGAAAATGTTCCACAATGTCCCTTTCTCCAGTGCTCCAGCCACCTGCTCTCCACCAGAAATACTCTCTACAATCCACAGCTCTGTGGAAAACATCTCAATAAAATCAGCTGAAAATGATAAATCAGCTGAAACCAAAGAGGGGCCGGAGAATCTGTAACCTGGGAGTTAGAACATCCATTTCCAACAAGCAAGAGAGAGGGGGTTGGGTGCTGATCCCTCTACTGGATACTTCATAAATTTTACATGGAGGATTTTGCCCAGTGGCTGTTTAAACCATAGCTGGATTAAGAACTGGACCAAGATCTCTGCTGACCCAGACAGCTGCCTCAGTAACTGAACTACAGACATACTGTGTCTCTTCAGTCCAAGAACCTGGAGGGCTTTTTTTTTTTTTTTTTTTTTTTTTCTTTCAGAATGAGAGAGATGTAACAGGAATTGACAAAGGCCTCCATGCTGAATACCTACAGCACTTTAATGGGAAATGAAAGGTATGAATTTGATCTCCCTGAGGCTACAAGGAGCCTGGAGTTTTAGTCTTGCAAGCCTGGATTAGTGCTCTATCTACTGAAATATTGTCTAAATTTCAGAAGCCCTGATTTAGCCATTATATTCTGTGCAGTCATCAGATCGACCACACGCCTTAGCTGAGTGAGACTGCAAGGGAGATGTGGGCAAAGCATCACTTTTCTTCTGGATCCCAAAGGACCTTGGGTTTGAGGCGAATCTGTCATAAAGCAGCACTTTAGGAACACAGGGACTTGACAAGAAAAATAAATACAAGTCCATTCATGCTGGGAAAGGGGTTTTAAAGTCTCCACCTGTGCACTTCTAGTCCTGCATTTTATAGATTCTCCACTTGAGATGATTGAACCCACAGCTCTAGTTGTGATGTTTTCATGTTCCTAATCTTCCTGGGAAGGTTGTAACTTAGTGAAAGTTACACCATTAGTAACATCAGTATCTGATTTACAGTACTGTGATGAACACAGGGAAAATCTTCCCTCGAGTCTAGCAAGTGAACAACCCCCTTTGGAGCTGTTTCTGAAATGACTCCCACAAATATTTGTACTAGTCTGTCTTTACGATGAAAATAAAACTAAATTAAAATGTACCCAAGAGTCAGTAACCGTATTTTAGGTCTTGTTAGATCAACAGCAGGACCTACTAATACAGTGTAAAAGATTAAAAATTCTTGAATAATCTGGCTTCATACAAGAAAGAAAAAAATAAATAAATACTAAGTATTTTCCTGTTTTTTCAGAACTATCCTAGCAAGAGGTCAGGAGAAGGGTGCACACTGCAGTGCCAACACCCTTGGGAAATAGTGGGGAACATGTTTAGAAACGTGAAATGAAGACCTAAACAAAAGGTACATAATCTTCCATTCTGTACACAGTGAAATGCATCTCCTAGTGACTTCTAAGTCATTTTGTTTATTTTCCCTACTGAGCATTCAGGGCAAGAATCTCATTCTGAAATGTATTAGTCAACAAGAGGCTTGGAACTTATGCCAAAAGTGCTGAGATCCCGCCTTTGGAGCTACAAGCAACAAATCTGTTAAGTGTCCCTGACACACAGTTCCTTGGATTCATACAAAACTTCAGCTTATATTAATTGTGAGATTTCCTAAAACTGAAAACCATGAGAGGGGTTGCTCCAGAGACTTCAGGACAGAATGAGCAACTCCCAGAAGGCTAATTAATCCTTAAGCATAATCATAAGTCACCCAACCAAAACAGCAAGGTCAAACAATGAGTTTGTAAATCACTGAAAAATGTATCTGATTATGTAATACCCTGTTGTTGCCTTCAGGCTTTACATTTTCTGATTGCAAAGGCACAGGTGAGGTGCCCTACAAATCATAAAAGCATGTGCCAGAAGAAGCAGCTAGGTTCTCAAATCTGCATCTCGCAAACCCAAATGGTTTTCATCTCTTAATTACTGACATTCTCCTAGTAAAAGTTAGAGATATTACATCTATTATTGTCACAGGAGAAGAAAAAAGAACATAAAGGGAAAAGGAGGAAAAATAACAGTACTTTGTGATTTAAAAAGGAAACATCATCACTACCACTAATTGCTCTCTAAATCTGAATTGGTAAAACCATAAGATTATCAACAGGACTCGATACAGGTAGAACAATAAAACCTAATTATTTCCCACAAAGCAGACCATTCCACTTACAATACAAGGAAGCTTAAAGCAATAAAGCCTCTGCCATTAACAATTAGTCTTCTGCACACATGATTAGACTCACAGAGGTAAAGCAGCTTCTGAATTTAATGACGAATCCTATATTTCAGGTTGGGCTCAATATTCTCTACTAGTTACATCGAAAGACCCTTTGTTACTTAGAAGTATTTATACTACAAAATATGATGCTGTCTCTATACATTCACTATTAGCACTGAATAGGTAGTATCGGGTGCTAAACTACACTGTGAATTAATATTGGCATTTAGGGTTATTCCTTTTATTTTTTTATTTTTTTTTAAAGCAATTCTGAAGAGCTTGAGAGTAATATTTCATGGGCAGTTTGCTATTGTAGAAAGCCTTAAACATAAACTGTATACATAGCTACCATAAATGAAAATCCAGCAGAGCATGTTACCAAGCAAACCTAGGGCAAGAGAATCAAGTGCTTCAGGAGGATGAATTGAGTACCTGACATGGACCAGCTCTTAGCAGTACCAAGAACAAGGATTATACTTGCTAGGATTATAATTGATATGCATAATGATCAGAAAACAGAAAAATAACTTAATCTTGAAGTAAATAACTGTAATGGCAACAACAATGTTGAACATTGCCTGTATACAGAGTAATTGGAACTGCACCAAGCTATGGATATGGATCCATATCTTCCATTCTGTCATTTTGTTTTCAATATATATTTTTTCCTTTTAGTCTTGGAGAACACATTAAACAAATCCATTCTGTTAAAACAACACAAGAAATATCCATAACTGAATTATTAAACTAATGAGAATTACAGGAGAGGGACAAAACATTTTAGTCCGTGAAAAAATATTTTTAATATCTAATTTACAGTAATGAAAATCTTTACCACATGCACTTACGTGCCTTATGACTTTTCAATAAAATCAGTCATATATATCCTACAGATTATTATGCAGTTACTAGCATAGATGGCTTTTGTGGCATAAAAAATATATCCCCACTTAGTGCTCTGAGTCTGGTATTTCAAGCCTCTAGAGAAATCTGCAAACACCTCCTTAGAACAATGTTCTCAGCTTGGTTTGTGCCCATACTGCACACCCCATATCCACCCATGAACACATAGCTCAATAAACTCTCTGTCTCTTCCCTGTTAAAGATCTTCAGAAATCTCTCTGTCATTCATGGATGGCTAGATCTGATTCCTAATTTGCAAAAACTGATTTTTTTTTCTCACAACCAACAGATCGTTTCACAGAATGCTGTGTGGGAGGGAAAACATGCACAGCACTGTTAAAACAGCACACACAGGGGCAGAATTATTTTTACCAACTTCACAAAATTTGATTCTCTCTGACTGCAAGTAAAGCCAGAAACATGACCAGTTTAATCAAAATGAATCACTGTGTTTGGGGAGTCTCTCTGTACTCCCCATATGAAATTGCTGCTGAGACAGAGAAACAGATTTTGATACTTCTGATAAGAAAAAAGCCCCTCCTTTCGGTGGCTGGCTGGGTGACAATGGCTTCTTATCATAAATGAGGGTGTGAAGTTTAGTCATGTGTGAGCCATGGATTTGGTTGATCCACCAGTGCCAGCCAAGTATGAAAAGCTGTGCTGGGCCATGAGGCATCTGGTGCTGACCACAGCAAGAGACCACTGTGTTCCCTTCTCTAGGCCTTTCAGGCCCACTCCTTCAGCATCACGGATGTGCCTTTGAAAATCTGGTTAGAAATACAATAATTGGAGCTACTGGGTACTATCAGCACAATGCACATATGCTGAGATGCCCGATATAAATAAACAACAGCATCTCTGTATTTTCCAAGAACATCTTCTACTCATCTGCTCTGGGGTTCATTCCAGGTTGCAAACTATTTTATATTTCTCTCAAGACAAGTATTTGAATTAGTACTTTTTCTGAGAAATGCAATTAAAATGTGTATATTACTGCAGCCTATGCAGCTGATACTGTATTTCAGTCTGTAGGTTTTACTGAATTTCCTGCTACAGAAACACTGTAACAAGCACTGTAATCTATACCAATGCACAGAATTAACAGGTAATTAACAGGTAACGCACATTCCAGGTAAGAGATAACCTGGAATGATACTGACAGAGCCTCCAAAACAGGATTCCAGTCAGCAAACTCAACAACCCCAGTAAGATTGGCAGGTCAAATCCTGGTGTATATCCAGCATTACTAGGGACAGTTTCTTGTCAGTGTGCCCAGGAGATTGTCAGCAGGAACAATTACAATATTCCAATCTGACCTTAAAGGAGGAATTCTACAGGCTGGCTGATGGTCACTGCTGATTTCTACCAAGGAAAGGCAGATATATACCTTATATACCAAGTATATAAATTCAGCTCAGCTTCAGTCCTTCCAAATCTCAAAGCTGTTGCTTAAATGCTTTACTGAAGTTTTCATTTGAACAAGTGTCAACATAAAGCTCCAATAACACTCTTTGACTGTAACTTGAAAAAAAAAAAAAAAAATTATTCCAGGGATTAATTTCAGCATACTACAGGAAAATGCATCAAATACAGTGTAAAATACCATCATCCCTTGTTTCCACTGCTTTTCCCAATAGTATTGACCAATTGCCAGTGGGTGGAAGATTGCCTGGCTCCAGAAAGGCAGCGATGCTCCCATGTCTGTCATCCAAATGGTGTCAGGGAATGCACACTCCTCACGTAAATGTCCTCCTCTTATGCAGAACCCTTTGACTCCCAGACCTTAGTGCAGACTGCTGCCAGATTGCCATATTATCTGCTCTGTGCTTTTTCAAATATTTATGTGATGAGATGAGACAAAAGGATCCTCATCCTGATGATGTGAATCACGACTGCACTATATGTATCCACTCAGCTCACATTCTTAAAGGCATGTTAAATAAAATTTATGTTTTGTAAGTGTATGGGCAAAATGGTATTTCTAGTTGATTGGCAATAATTCACTATTTTCATCCCACTTACAAATCAGTGGTACCTCAGAAGAGAAACTGATGTACAATGATTTGAAAGTGACAGAAGTAAAAAAAGAATCAAATCAAATTTCTTTATTGTCAAAGTTGGGGGACATGGCTGACAAAGAATCCTCAGCTCATTTTACTGGATTTCTTCATCTTTCCCCTGGGTATATTTCAATACTTTCACACATCAACTGTGTCTCCCGTAGTTGCATTTAATTTGCAAGAAATACTTTATCACTACACAAAGTACAATTAGCTTTAACAAAATCTTTCCATTGATTGTCTAAGCATGCATTTGACTGCAAATTTGTTCTGCAACTCAAGTATGTGATTGCTTGATTACAGCCATGAATTAAAACCTGGGCACATACATCACCCATTTCTATTCTGCGAAACTATTATCAGTAAAACACAAATTGGAAAATCTGAGTACATAAATTTTCCAATATGAGTCAAAATCCTGATGAGTCATTATCAGCTACAAGAAACTCACTGCCTCAGCTCCCTCACACCCATGTGTGTATGCCCTTTGGAGCAAGGAATCTGAAGGGGACAACCCAAAGAAGAGCTCAGGCTCACTGATTTACACCAAGTTGTGCAGCAAAACACTTTAAATAAAATCTAAAAGAAAATGTCATTGCTCTCGATCTTCTCAGCACCTTTCATAGCCCCTGGTGTCCAAATTGTTTTCAGCCAGTTCAGCACATCTCTAGTGTATAATTTGTTTTATTCAGTGGAATTTCCTGTCATGTCTTGTCACATCAGTCCCAGAATGGCTCACTGCCTTTAAAAGCTACAGAATAGTCTAAGGTAGGAGGAAAATGTCAGAGAACACCACTGTCATAGCTGACTCAATGGAAAGGGACACATTTGTATGCAAAAACTGTCCCTGAACCCCACAAAAAATGCAAACTTCAAGAGATGGAGAGATTATCTTGTGTTGCAATGAAAAATGAAACACATAGCAAGAGATATTTATATCAAAAGAGAAAGTAAAAGGAATTTCTCCCTTTTGGGAGAAATAGAAGTTTCTCAGACTCATATTTAATGCAGAAATCATAGCACGTGCAGAGATTTTCAGCTTGGTTTTGGCTCAATGTAAGTGAAAAAGTTAAATTCCTATTCAACTTGTTCTACTGTCATCTGCTTTCCACCTTCACTGGCTTCTCCTGTGGTATCTCATGTTCCAGGCTCATAGCATGTTCAATTTGTTGAACAACTCCACAATCAACCAGCAAAATATTTTCCATTTCCTCAGAAATTATACAATCATTTTCTAGAACAGGAAAAAAACAGTCTTCACTCTGCAACAGCAATACAGCCTTGAGTTAATCTGTGTTAGAAACAGCAGCTTCATATCACAGAATTGATTGGGCAAAGGTCTGCAGACAGAAAATCAAATCGGATTATGATGTTTCCTTCTGATCTTTTAAAGTATGAATCTGTGATTCAGCTCTCATCTTCGGTTCACACATGATGTTTGCCTGAAAACCATTTATATTTTTATTAACTTTACTGATCCACCTTTTCCTTTCTTTTTGGTGAACCTCCTCTACAAGTACTGTAATTGCACCAAGGAAAAGTGATGCACAGTTTTTCAGAAGTTACCTTAGTACAGTTGAAAGACTTTTGAAGAGCCTATGCAATGCTGAGTTAAATACAGCTGTGATCCTAATTCATGCACATTTTGGTAAAGGTAGCATTCAGTCAATAATTTAGAGATACAAAACCTGATGAAACATATGACTTCAGGCACAGGCAGGCAGTTTGTGATAAACCTCACAATAAACTTTAGCTGTTCTTTAGAGGACAGAAAAAATGTGTTAGTCCCATGATACTCTCCATTCACACAGCATGGTGGAATAGGATACACTACCAAAAAAAAAAAAAAAAAAAAAAAAACAGAGAGGAAACAAAGATCCAGGCAGGGAAGGGATGTAACTGGTTTGCATGTGCACATGGAGGGTCCCATCCTGGGGAGATCTGGGTGTAACAGTGCCCAAAAGAAACCAGAAATAAGCTTACAGGCAAGGTGATGAGAAGGTCAAGATAATGAATAAAGAGAGGTTTATCTCACTGTGAGAAGCATGAAGTGCCCAGAAGATGAAAGTGAGGCACGGTCAGATTCCAGAGAGGTTATAAAGAAAAAAGCAGATGTGATTTGGCAAGTATGACCACAGGAAAAAAGAAAAAGACTTAAGCACAACCTGAGGTTGAAAACAGAGTGATAAGCTTGCTAGAAAGTGCTGGTCTCAGTGATGTGTCAGATTCTTCCATTAGCTGAAATACAGCACTGGCATTAAAGAAGTCCCAATTTTCCCAATTAGAAGTCCAAGGCAGTAAAACATGCTTGCTAAGAAATTGTAGGGAAAACTTTTATGATGTGGTAAAGGATAACAAGTTCAGTCACATAAAATCTAAGAGCTATTTTAAATAATATTCACCAATATTCTGGCAAACCAGAAGAAACGACAGCCTGGAATTCTCACACAGGATTTGGTTTCAGAGCAGTGGCACGGTTGGGTGAGGTTTTTATCAGGATCCATCATAAAAAGGCACCAGTGAAACCTCCCATGGGCAGACACATTTCTGAATGAAATCACACACTGAATCACCCAGAACACAACAAGATCAGTTGGCACTTTTCATAAGAGATCAAAAGAGAAGGAAAAAAACAAAACAAGACAAAACAAAACAACAAAGTCACGTTCCCTGCCTCCACCCCAGGCATCTGACCACGGCTGTTCTTGGCCACTGTCCCAAAGAAGGGCAGATGCTGAGGGAGCTTGGAGCTCTGCAAGGGAGTTACAGGAGGGCACAATTATCCCAGATTTACATTTCCCTAATTTCACCTCTAAAGCAAGGTGATGTAGAAATCCCACTGGGCACCACAAGGTGTGAGGGAGTGGGACAGAAGTCAGCATCCATTTGTTTTAAAGAACAGAAGCATTTTCTTGGTGACATCCCGAGGTTAAAAAGCATCTAGTGAGAGGATGCTTTTGAACTCAGGCAGCAATAGAGACAAGTGCAAGGTTCCCCTGCTGGGACAGCTTGCTCATGCCATTTTGCTAGAATAATTAGTTTTGAGCTAGTCTAATTGTAAAAAAAAATAAAAAAAATTAAAAAATTATATTCTCTGCTTCATTTTCATAACATGTCAGCAAGTCACACCTGTCAGGTTCACCACTAGACCTGGGAATAGGCTATCCTTGCATATTAAAAAATATTGAGTGAGTGTGTCAACACAGTTTACTGATTTAGCCATTTCTGTCCTCGTATCTCTACAGAGCTCTTTTGGTTGCCTGCTGTAATTAGTAACTGTCAAGTGTGTCTCACTTTGTCTGCATCTAATGTCACAGTAACAACAACTCATTTTAACTGATTCTCGATCCAAAAGATCACCAGAGATCCCGCACATTATCTTTTATTATGTGCAGACTGTAAGCAATTAAGACTACCCTGCCCAGATAGAAAGATGACCCTTTGGATGCTCTAACAACACACTTGTTAAATCTGCTGGCATGGAACTGCATGATATACTATTCAAATGGCAACACAATTCAGTATGTGACATTAATTCTTCATCATTATGTACCCTGCTATAGATTCTTGGCATTTCATCCAAAACTTGTCTTCAAAACATTAAAAAAAAGTCTACCTGTAAAATACTGGGGTGTTCAACCTAATGAGAAAAGGCTGTCTACATAATGTTGTTTATATATTGCTTCATTATTCATTTTTTATAGGTACCTTATTAAAATTGGAAAGCAGAGGCAGAAAGACCATAAAAAAAAGCTGCATAACGATCATGAGCTTTTCATTTTTCTGTGCCAATTTCTTCAAAACACCGAAAGACTAGAGGATCCTGTTTGTCAAAACTGGCTACAACAAATCATTTTTATATTTCAAATTACATCTCCCCTCTTTGCTTAAGAAATGAAACACTCAAAATATTTAGTGCAAAATAGGAAGACCTATTATTCAGAGTTATGACTTTCCGAGGTCTACTCTTCACTGCACATCATATGACCAACAGGACAGCTCCAGGAAATTGCATTAAGAAAATGAAGGATTGCAGTATAATATGGGTATCTGAAGAGTATGTGCCTTGCACACAGGTCTTTAAAGTCTAGCATCTACAGAGAGCTAATGGGCTGTGAGTAAATTAATGCCATGAACATCTTTTACATCATATTGCCCCAGGGAGACCTTAGCCCCACTAACTTCAGCACATGAAAGATGCATTAAATGTGTTCTGACCACTGACTGTCAGGTTTATACTTGTCAAAACTGCCTTAGACACTAAGAAATTATTGACAATGCTTTGATCCTGATGATGCTCATGCAGAAATTGCCTTTACTTAATCTTCTTGTCTTATAGAAATACAACTCATACCAAGAGCACCCACTGTCATCACTGAGAGAAGGAAAAACATTGCTTGTCTTTCTTATGTTCCTAATTATTCAACATTTTTTTCCACATAGTGGTAAAAACTCTTTGTTATCAATGTATTGAGTACCATGTGCCAAGTACTATATCAAAGATTTATTCCTTTTTTAGCACTGTGCTGTATTTTCCAGCGTGTGGGAGCTTGTGAAGATTTACCGAGATTTTCCATTAAATTTTATGGTACAAATAATTTTATACCACACATATTGTATCTTCTGTTTTGGAACCCCCCAGTTTTCAGCTAGTGGGTAGTAAATGCCAATGCATGAGTGGGAGAACAAAATAAGAAGAGTCTATGAGGAATGAAGACAGTGAGAGAAAGGAAATAGCTACGACATTATCAGGAGAGAAAGAGCATCAGGTTTCTTTTCTTTGTAGCAAGCACGGGAAGCAACACATGTGCATGCAGAAGAAAAGCTAAACACACTTAAATGTAATTTTATAAGGCTGGGCATTAAACCACTGCTGGAAGTGAAGCATTGTGTAATGAAATGTATGCCTTTTTGAACTCCTTTGCATCATCTTGAGAGAAAGCAAGCAAACAAACCAACCAACCCCCATCTCCAGCGGTACGAATATAACAAAACGCCTTACAGAGCCGGTAGCTCTGAGCACAGCACATGAAAACTGTCAGCCAAACCTGGGCTTGAAAGTAACCCCAGGTTTCAGTCTCACCCTGCGTGTCAGGGGCAGGATGCTGCTGGCAGTGATGCCTCAGCTGGTGGGTGCTGGCAGATGCCGCGCAGCGCTCGCACGCAGCCCCTGGGGAAGGAGCCCAGAGCCCTCGGTGCTCAGCCACGCTCCACAGCTCCAGAGCACAGTGACAGCTTATGGGAGGTGATGGAGGTGAGACTTGAGAGAGGGGGGGGCGTGTGTGAAAAAAAACCCACTTGCAACAAGAAGAGAAGCAGAAGGATCTGCTTTGTGAAAAGGAATGGGGAAAGTTAACAGGAAGCACCGCTGAGCTGAAGTCACCAAAAGTGTTGTTCCTTTTCTAGGGTCAAGTGGGGTAGGCTTGAAACATACCTGCAAATCCCCTTGCAGGAATGCACCTGCTTCTTCAGGGTAAAAGAAAAACAAGGGCATTGCCTGATAAAAATACCAGGGTACTGAGCTTCTGGGGTATTGCTTAAGTTCAGAAAGAAATACTTGATGTGTCTGAACTTACCACTGATATTCAGAGACTGCATCCTGGGATTGTCCATTTTCCCTTCACTGCAGCTGTCAATAAAGTCATTAACAACACTTTCAGCTGCAGATGTGGCTAAGTGGGGAGCACAAACACAAAGAGAACAAAGCTGACCTTCCACTTACTTCACAGGCCATCAGAAACTCCTAGGTTAGCAATCAGAGGGAATTTAACTTGTGAACTCAGATGCCAGATCTGTGGCTTGCTCCCTATCCAAAGCGATTTTACTTTTTATGAAAGCACACAGCTTGCTAGAAATGCTGTTAAAAGACTGAGACTGAAATGCTCTTTATAATGGTACCAAGATAACAGTCCTGAAATTCATTACTGGTTTTAGGAAACAGCTTGTTTCACAGAAAAATTGTGAAAAAGTGTCAATTAATATTCATCAAGACAGCAGTTTTCTTCCATTCTCTTTTTCAAGCTGGAACACCAACCACAATGTCTCTATGTTACCTTGCCATAAGCAAAAATCTTGTCTTTTTGTCTATTTCCTAGCATATGAAATGCTATTCAGTACACAAAACACTTTCGCTGAACCCTGTCATCTTTAAAAATGAAAAATTTATATGACTTTGTATAACTTTATCTGGTGATAGTTAAGCTCTTACTGTTGACTCAATTTGGGAGGAAAAAATCACATCCCTAACTAAAATACTTAAACCAACACAATAATTTTGTTTAAATAAAAAGCCTAACTGCTTTCTGAACAGGCTGTTGCAGTCATGTTATTCAGCAGTTATGGATCATTTTGTATCTGTGTTGTGTTTAACAAATCCTGTC
This sequence comes from Florisuga fusca, assembly GCA_038090715.1. Taxonomy (NCBI): domain Eukaryota; kingdom Metazoa; phylum Chordata; class Aves; order Apodiformes; family Trochilidae; genus Florisuga; species Florisuga fusca. The sequence goes on from JAAWXA010000032.1 coordinate 7,220,599, forward strand.
CTTCAGGTGTCCCAGTTCAGCAGCTGTCCAAGTCAATATCAAAGCAGAGAAATTCACATATGGCATTCTAAATGTTACCAAGATGAGCAGAATTAACTTGAGTGGAAACTATATGCAGAAATGTAAGGAAAGGGAGCCAGACCAAAGAGCAAGGACCAGCTAAGCAATCCTTTTCTCCACCTCCCAGCTCCACACTCTGCTACCTCCTGTGCTTTGGGGATGCTGCTGCAGCTATCATAGTGCCACTGAATTAAAAAAAAAAAAAAAAAAAAAGGAACAGGTGCTGCTGTTCTTCTTTCCTGTGAGGAAACATGACACAGCAGAGTCTCATATTAAATCCTTTATCTTCATGCTAAGGTCTTCTGACACTTTAAATATCAGCCATAATGATTAACATCTCTCCTTAAAGCCAGCAGCTAAAATCCGCCAGCCTGCCACACACGGTGACACCTTTAAACACTCACACACTTCAGCAGTTACTAATTTTCCAATCCAGCACCTGGATATGACATTTTGACAAGTTTGCAAAGGATTTGCCGAACTACTTATTACTTCAATGTAGAAAAAGTATGCTTTTTTGCTACACCTTTCAAAAATAACTTCTGAATCCATTTTAGATGTGATTTGCTAAAGTAGCTTTCCCATTGCTCTGCTGTCATGTGCCAAAAGAGCCTAATGGTACTTGCAGCATTCACACAACTTAGAACATCTAATTACTTCAGCCTTATTTTGAGTAAAAGCAAACTATTTTCTATCCAAGTTCTTTCAAGCAATACAGTCATTAGGCAAAAGGGTGGTTCGAGACTTTGCAGTGGTATTTGCAGTGATTTATAGTGGATACCACTGGGGCTATCCAATGCTTTGTGCAAAACAGGAACGTGGCCTGAAGCTGCTTTGTATTTGATAGATGTCTTTGTCAAAAAGAAAACACCATACAAAAAAGCAATACCATGAGTGTTTTAATAAAAAGATAAAGACACAATGATGAAAATAAACCTTGGAGGTGAATACTGTCGAGGACAGAGTGAAGGAACCGTCTCTGCTGTTTTGCCATGAAGGTTCACAAAGAATGTGAGAAGCTCAGGCCAATACTATTGGCAACTACTAAATTAGTTATAGAACACAAGTTCTAATCCAATTAATTTAAGAGCTCCTATATAATGCCTATATTATTCTCTCTCCTAGGTCAAGTGATTGGTTTCCCGTTAGCAGAATAATGAGAGGTTATTTCATAGATCTGATGCATTCCTCCAAAAAATCTAAGAAGCTTTTTTATTTTCTTGAAGGTAAACTGGGTCATGTGTTAGCTCTGGTACAAACTACAGGCTGATTTAATAAGACAACAATGCAAACTACAATCACTCACAGTGGGGTGGCATTCAGCACGTATTGTTAGCTAAAATGCTGGCAGTATAATTATTATGCCACGCTAAGATAGACTCCACACTGCACAAACATCACATTTCCCCAGCAGATTTTTACAAAGTGTTTGAACTTGCAAAGAGGTAGGAGAAACAGAGATTAAAAACGACCTTCCCAAAGTCACAAAGTGGATCAAAAGCACTGGGAAACGGGAACGGTACTGAGATTTAAGCTGAACTCAGAGGCCCCACCTATTGACTGAGTGTCCCTGTTTGAACCACAAGTCTGGTGTATTACTGTTCTCCTGGCAACAACACGCTGTTCCAGGGGTGAAATGTTGTCTCAGATGCATTCAAATGCATCTTGAGTCACTACAAATTGATCCCAAAAGAATTCAGCCCTTACGTTTTCAGGAAGAGAGCATCATTTGAGTCCAGCTCCACATGGCTCTCCCCTTCACCTAGGAGTCACAGGTTATGCTTTTTGGAATACAATAACAGTTGTCATGAACTGCCAGAAACCAAAAATGACACCTATTACATGCTTTCTGCCCTGGCAAAAGAAAATCAGACCTCATACAATGGAAGTTATAGTATACAGGCCTTGAAAAACTGGCTGTGGTGGAAAGATGCTGATCACAGTGGACATTTTTAGCTGATACATGGCCAATGGTTTTGAACTCTATGAAAAGATGTAAATTTATGTATAGCAGTATGTAATTTATGTATATTATCTGTTATCAGTGATGTCTTTTGAATTACAGATCTCTTTTGTTTTTAAATATGGATCAAGCTGGGGTACAAGGGTAGGAGTTTAGAGGCAGGTCCCATTTTCTGTCAACACACAGCATCTGTGCAAAAGCAGGATCTGAACTGGCATTGAGTCTATTATTGTGGGTTTGATTTCTCCCCAAATGTGCACCAAAACATATAAAGCTATTGCAGTTTATATCTGTAATTCGAGAACAGAACCCATATTCTAAATTAATTTAAAAGTTTCCCCCCTCTCTTTTCCTGCCTGCCAAAGACAAAAGTAATGGGTTTGGTTATTCCAATAAAATATGCCAACATATTAAATGAAATAAATGTGGGAATCAGGATATAAAGAACAAGGAACATGAAAACTGCATTATGATTGTGGAAATAATGCATTTATGAATCTTGCAGTGAAAATTTTGTTTTATAGTTTACCTTTTACAAGGACATCAAATTAAAAGTAATTTTTTTTTTCAAACAATGCGTCACATTTTTAAAATGAATTTTTCAATAGAGTTTAGCATGTTGCAAGGCACTGCAGAGGGATGTCAGGCTCAGCCCTTATGGTATCTATGAAGCAACAACAATCAAGAGGGAAATACTTAGATTTAGATTTTTTAAATACAAAGATTTTTAAAATACAAAGATTTAGATTTTTAAAATACAAAGATACCATTATAGACCTATTTTTATGACATGACTAATCTATTAATCACGTCTCTGCAGCTGGACAGGATGTTGGTAGTAGATGAACAAGTGTCACTGAATGGAAGTGCCCCATCCCAAGCCTGACTCAAGTTGTTTTCAAAAGAAATAAACCGTGCGGTGCCAAGGAAGTCACTGGGTTTGTGCCCACACTCTTTCACTTTGTATCTTGGCGTTTTTAATAGAAGTTCATTGATTTTTGTATAGTTATGAGATCAGATATATATGGGCTTTTTATAACACTGAGGACAATTATTTGAAAAGCATCCAAGAATCTTCCAGAAGGCTTCAAAGACTGCACTAAACAAGCAAAGTAACAGAGATCTCGGGTCTAAACGTGTAAGTAAGAAGAAGCTAGTAAGAAGAAGCGATTTCTTTTCTTGTTTTGTTTTGTGTTTTGTTTTAAACCAATTCCAGCACCATTTTCACGGCAGGCTGAGGTTGGAGCCCTCAGTGATGCTCCTGGGTGCCATCTGCTGTTACATTTTTACATTGCAATGTAAAAAGGGGAGCAGTCTCCGCAGCTATATTTTCATTTCATATATTTTTTCATTCAGCTAAACGAGGGGGCTGGGGGGAAGGGTGGAATCACAGAACAAGAGTTGTAAACTGTTGCTTTAGTCTAGGCAAAATGAAACTTGGAGTCAGTCCAGCACCAGCTCATGGACATTGCAAATCCATAGAGCAGCACCTGCCCCGTCTTCTGGAATAATAATAAAAAAAAATTACAGATGACCTTGTTCATTTTGGGCCCAGATTTAACTCTGTACCATCCGAATATTTTAAAATGTGACTTAAAAGACAAATAAAGAGTCTGATATCCGGAACCATAATTGCAGACACTGACATTCTCCTGCTCTACTTCAAACAAGGCTTTTGTTGTGTCTTTTATTCACTTAAAGCTTTGCTGTCTAGCGTGAAGGCCAAGCTACACATAGGGTTTGGCAGGCACATTATAATGCTCCAGCACCCAGACAGAAGGACAAGTGATGTCACTTTTCCCCTATGTAAAAAGAAAAATGCTCCTGTATTTCTATACTTCCCTTTAAAAGTGAAATTATGCTAAAAATAAAGGGCAAATGTGTCAGGTAGAATTATAGTTAGCATTAGACCTGCTATCCCAGTTTCCTTTTACGCTGAAGTCAATGGGAATTTCGTGCATTAAAAAGAAGATAAAATTGGCCTTTTATTACGGACATATTGTGAGCTTCTTTCTCACCCTGCTGAATAAGTTACTCAGTGGAATAGTTCCACTGACTGTAATGAAGCTATTCCCATACAGTGCTAAAAGAGCAACCGAGTCAACCTGAAATGCCTCTGAAGGATCCTGATTGCTGCACAGGAGGGGACCTAGACACAGGAGACAAAAAAAAAAAATCTCCCAGTTTCAAATGCAGAACTATCTCTGTGTCACTGCTTTGAGGGGAGAACAAATGAATGGTTCAGTGCCAGGTCCCTCAGCTCAAGAAACACCAGGATCCTGGGGAGGGTCCTGCAATGGGTTCAACTGATGAAACAGGAACATCTTGCACCCTGTTAAGACACTGAAGGACATCGAGCACATTGGGAGAAACTGGCAGGGGGAACGGGACCTCAGGGAGATCTGTCCCTCTGGAGAGCAGCCAGGAGGTCAGCAGAACAGCCCAGATCTCTGGGGGTGACATTAGGTAACCCAAGCTTCATTTCATATTTTATTGCACACAGTAATAGGCCATTAAATTGGCACAGATTTACACACTAGAGTAAGTAACATACGACAGTTTGTTGTTTGCATGTGTATGCATATATATTTCTCCCAGTTAACACCATCTTGATCTTTGGTTAGCTTGTGAATGCATATGTGATTTATCACAATTTGGCCTCAAGATTGAACCAAATTTGTATCTTAAGAAAAGAAAGAAAGAAAAAAGAAATAAAACTGTTCTGTGACAGATGAAAACTAAAGCATAGACAAGGGAAAAGATTGCTGGCTACACTAGGTTTAAACCCTGAGGGCAGAAACAAAGTGCAAGACCTCACTCAGCTGCTGACACACACAATAATTTCTAATTATCAGAAACTCCTCACATGTGATTAGCACAGACCCAACAAATGATCCTATGCTTATGCCATTCATCTGGTTTATATCCCAAAGTGTCTGCACAGGAATTATATATGCACATGGCTTTACAGGTAAGCAGTTCTTCATTATAAAGGCTGTGGACAAGGATAATTCCCTTGATGGCAGTCTCTTGTTTTCGGATGTATGCAGGTGTATAAATACTGTGAATTACTGGGGCATAATCTCTCCTAACAGAAATTCATTAAAATGAAAGTGATGTTTAATAACATATATTATCAGCACTAAGAAACTGATTATCCCTGGAGTAAGGAAAATGGTGTGGCAGTGGATATGTGTTCAAATTAAATCTTTTTTTCCATATTTAGCTGGAATATGGTCTTACCTACAACTGTACCTACTTACGAGAAATTTTCTCAAAATGAAATTTTCAAGAGAAAAAATGGATGCAAATTGAAGGCAAGTATAGTTTGTAAATAACATATTCCCATGGTGCCAATGCATGAGCACCTGTCACTGATCACAGACCATTCTGAGGGCTTATACAGGGCAATATAAAATACACACCTCATGTTACTGACCATAGGAGTAGCAAAAGCAGGGATAACAGTTAGATTACAGTATTTCACCACACTACAGAGGTCACTGCAACAACACCCAGAACTCTTCCACACTGTAAAGCCAGCGAGAAGATTATTTTTAGGTCCATACCATCTAAATGATCTGGTTTGGTTCACAGAACTTCCTGAATTCACACTTACATAAATACTGACACAGCTCCCTCTGTGGCAGGAGCTGAGCACACAAGGAAAAGTCCATTTCACCAACTAAGTTACAACTGTGATACGTTTCCTGGCTCAGGAGAGACCAACCTCCTGTTTCCTGGTATTCTTACCCCTCTCTCTCCTGAACTTTTCAATTTACCTGAATGGTTTGTCAGCATCCATCCTACCAGCTCAGCTCCCAAAGTAATAGCTTCCTAACACTCCAGTACTTTCATTTTCAGAGCTTTATGGGTTGAAAAGCAACGCAGAGAGCTACCCCAAATGTTTCCTACAGAGCAGGAGCTGTAAGGTCACAAAGTGACTGAGCCCACCCTTGTTTCATCAGCGGCTTCCTTCAACAGCTGTAATATCTGGGACGAGTGTTCAGAGAGTGTCACTTGGCCTCACTGAGTGATTCATTGTGCACTGGAAAACTGCTCTGCATTCTTCTGGATGCCTTGGCTGCATAGGCAGGACAAAGCCCCATTTAGCTGGAAGCCCAGCATAGTGGCTCATTATTCACCTGCCACAGCACTCACGTTATCGTCAGGGCTTCTAGACAATGGCTCAAATTCCTACCTACTTTTTACAGGAACACATTCCATTTTCTACCTTTGTATCCTGAGGAACAGAAGCTGCATACAGACAGAGTGGAGGGAAATGGAAGCCCTTTTTTTTTCCCTGTAATAAAAGCAAAATGAATTGTCACAGTGCTCCACAAAGTGCCACGGGATGCAGAAGGCTCCAGGATGCTGCCTATAATTCAGTAAATTATACTTCAGAGGAAGAGGAGAGGGAGGGAAGGGAGAGCAGGAGAGGAAGGGAAAGGATGAGGTAGAGAAGAAATGGAAATCTGCTACTCAGCCATCTCTGACCCATGATTTAACTTGAGCCTGGTGCTCCAGCAGCATTCCCTCAACCCTGGCCAGCTTGGCAGGTCCCACCACAGAGCTCCCCTGGCCTCTCCCTCAGCCCAGCTGCTCACAGGCTCAACCCCAGCCACTCTCTCTCAGCACTGTACAAAGTGCCCTCAAATGCCAGGTCTTGCAGGAGAAGTAACCCAGACCTGTAAATCTGTTCCTTACATCCAGTGCTGTAGCTTTTGCTATTTGACTTTGGGATAAATACCTACGAAATGCCACACTGCAGTAAACACATTCCCTCCAAAACTGCTACGTTTGACAGTTGGCTTTTTCCTGAAGTATATATTTTTTTCTCAGAGCAGTAATAATTCAATAAAGCTAAGGGGTGGCTTTAACAGTTTTCCTCTCAAATGTCTGTCCTGTAACACTGCTGCACAGGGATACCCTCGGTGCTCTTGTGCAGGCTTTTAGCAGAGAAAGATTTCTACCTCAGCAGGGAACTAAACAGTATCAGCAGGATCTACAGCAATACCTTAAATGGCACCTGCTTTTAATTTCTACGTAGTCCTTAGAGCACTTTTTGTCTTTGTTTTAGTTGCTGCCTCCTCTTTTATCAAACTCATCACTGCCACATTTACCAAAGGGGCACATGACATAACCTGGTTACATTCACTCACTGTGTGTCTGGGCTGGAAAAATCATAAAAAAGTATTTGGGAAACAAATGCTTCAAAAAAGCATGCTGCATCCCTGTGGAGGTTGCTACCTACTTCTTCTTAAGCCATGACATGCCATAGGTTTTAAGGGCTTTTAACCTCTTTTCTCCTTTGCTCTCTCTGTACTTGAGACCCTGCTGCCATACTATGTTTTGTGAGGTTTTTTTCGAGGAGAAAGGGAAGAAAGGGAATTAGAGAAGGAAACGATGGAGATTTTGCAGCCAAAGTGGGATGCTTGTCTAATATAAGCCACAAAATGGGCAACTCTTTCCCTGGCTAAGTGAGAGAACAGTAAACTGCAGTAAACCTCTCATAGAATTGTAATGGGTTGGGTTGGTTGGCTTCTCTGGGACCTGGGCCAGCGTCTCACCACCTTAGCAGGAAAGAATTCCTTCCTAATGTCTAAATAAATCTCCCCTCTCCCAGTTTAAAACCATTACCCCTTGTTTGATCACTCTGTGCCTTTATAGGAAGTCCCTCCCCAGCTCTCCTGTAGTCCCTTCAGGTACCAAACCTGCCAGTGCAGCAACCTGAGCAGCTGAGGAGGTGCTGAGGAGGTACTCACTAAAAAAAAAAAAAAAAAAAATAAAAAAAAAAAAAAAAAAATCAACAAACTGGAGTAAAAGTATATGCACCTTTCCTTCTGTGTTTTTCCCCCCCAAAATGGATGAAACCTGAGGGGCATCATGGGTTCAGAAGTGGGGGCTGTGGCAGATCACTACTCTCTCACTAACACTCACCTATATTTTTTTGTAAATCACAAACTTCACCATATTTTGTGTCATTCTTTAAGCCTTTTGAAGCCAAAGGCTACATGAAAATTTCAGCTAAGATAATTCTAAGCCTTGGGATTGCTGAAAATACCTTAAAAGGTACAGCCAAAACTTCAGGAAGAAGAAGAAGACAAATTTAAGTAGCTCAGAGAATTTTTTTTTCTGTAATTTCAGGAAAACAGGAGGCAAGGTGATGGCAGCAAGACATTTCTGACTTTCTATTTTTGTAGAGGAGGAAAAAAAATCAATCTATTAATGTATTTTGCTTTAATTAATATGGAGAACATCCCCACAACTTTTTCCTTCATCCCAATCTATAATTAACATCACAATGAAACCCCCCAAGCATTAAAATAATACATGCATTATGCTTTTTGGCACGTTTATTTCACATGGACACCAATATATGCATTAGCTGTGATGCTAATTAGAACTTGCACTTCTGTACTGTCTTATACCTTAAAGCTTTAAACCAGACTAATTCTTAATTGGGGAAGATTGAGTAGATAATTCTTATTGTGGCCTTCTTAATCCAATTTTAATATAATCTGTAGGGAAATGTAACTACCTTTCTTCCCATAGACCACCCCAGAATTCAAGTGAACGCACAGTACTAGTGAGGCAACAAGCAACACAGAAAAATGATAAATTTTTCTTTAAAAGAATAGTCTGAGTTTTATGTTTGAATTATAAATAATGCAAATAAGTATGTTTATAAAAGTGTGTTTTCTGCTGTGAGAAACATTATAGGATCCTACAGAATATTACTATAGATACCTACAGAATTTAGTATTTACTCTGTCGCTTTAACGGGTTCTTAAAAAAAAAAAAAAAAATCCTTCTTCCTCTTCTGCAGCAGCTCTCTTTTCTGTGCTAATCACATAAACTCTCAAGTAAATCCCTTTGATTTCAAAGGGATGAAGATTTCACCCTCTTTTTGCAGTAGTTTACAGGAGTTCTTTCTGAAAGCCACCATAAAGAAACATCTCATTTCCATATGAACATGCATTCTGCTGCTCTTTTTCAGAAGCGTCTCCTTCCATGTGATTATCAGATTTATAGGACCTATGGGGACTCTTTGTCTGTATTAATCTCCACAAACTATATTAAAAGAACATTAAGGTTGCTGAGTCAAAGACTGGGAGGTTAGGAACCACCAGAATTATGTTAAACTAATCTAATTTGGCTTCTTATGCAAATGCCTTATGAAACAGTCTAGAGTCTATAATTCCATCCTCACGCCTACCCCACGCCTGCCGGGGAGCAAGGGGGAGCACAGGTTCTCCATCCAACAAGGGAACACAACAGAATAGTGCATTTCAACCTGCTCATGGCAAAATGAGGCCTTCACTGAGCTTTTCCCCCCACATTCAGCCTGAGCTGATAGCAGCATTTTGATTGTTCTAACTTGAGTCAAGAGAAACTAAGAAAAATATGCAAAGGGGTAAAGCAGCTCTCTCTGTAGGTATCTCTGCTGGATGATAAAATTAAAGGGTTTTTCTTTTTTTAAGACCTTGGCATGCCTTTATTCCTAAAACTATCCATGATGTATAAAGCAGCAAGGATTTTTCAAATCTAATGATTATGTTTTACTGACTTTCCTACTTTATGAATTTCTGTCAGTCTGAGGAAGAAAAATTTAAAAGTTGGTTCACTTAGATTTCAGCTGGGTACAAGTTAATTTTCATCTCAGTCAATCCTATGTTATTGTATGACAGAGTATCAGAGATACAGAATTCTAAAGAACTGTAGTTTAATAAATATTAATAGGATTGAAAATCCATGAAATGTACTCTTAGCCTTTATTTTAATATCATTTTGATTTACAAGACCTAAAAATTCATCTTAGTTTCATCTAGCAACAGTTTTTTGAAATACAACATACATTTTCTGTCTCAGCATTTTGCCAATGATTTCAGCTACTACAAGGAGAGCCACCAAGCACAGAATAATCATGAGGTTACTGCAAGTCTGTGTCACATTATTTAATCTGCAAATCATGTTGTTAAAAATATAAGAAAAGGGAAAAGGGAAAAGGGAAGAGGGAAAAGGAGAAAAGGAGAAAAGGAGAAAAGGAGAAAAGGAGAAAAGGAGAAAAGGAGAAAAGGAGAAAAGGAGAAAAAAAAGAGAAAAAAAGAGAAAAGAGAAAAAAAGAGAAAAGAGAAAAAAAAGAGAAAAGAGAAAAAAAGAGAAAAGAGAAGAGAGAAGAAAGAAAAGACGGGGGGGAGAGGGGGGGGAAGAGAGAAGAGAGAAAGAAAATGTAGATCTGCCTACAACACCACCACAGTTCCAAAGTAGAAAATATCTCATAGACACTCATTTTGGTTTTACTGTTGTTTGGTTTTTTTTTTTCTTTTCAAACAACTATTGCTTTTCATGAATGAGAGTGAATGTTCTTTCACTACTCAAAAGAAGGAGGGCAAGATCCCATCAGAATCTGGATGACATCAGACTGGCAGCAAGATAAGGTCAATTAGGGATCCGATTTTTGCTAATTCAGGTCTCTGTTTTATTACTGTGCAGAACTATTCTGATTCACTAGAAGAGAGCAAAACAATAAAGTAGTTCATCCCTGCCTACCTCAGACCATAAAATGAGTCTGGATATTGAAAAGCCATGCTCATGGAAACACTGGCATTAATGCAGTTGTCACTGTGTTCCACACAATGTGAACCTCTTTTAAATTTTTTTCTGGGCCATTAAGATAACATAGAAAATTTACAATAAGTGCAGTAATTTTCTTGTGTCTGCTGCCAGAACAAATGACATGGTGACTCCAAGAAAGACATAAAAGTCGTTTTAATTATCTCTTCTTCGAAGGAGGCATTGGCTCAAGCCAGACGGTCTGGATCTAAATCTGAATTTCTACAAAGCTCAAGGTGAACCCCAGGTGTGTTGTCAAGGCCCTCTCTTCTTTCAGTCAAGTCAGTTATCAGGGCCATCAGCTCTTCCTATAAAAAATGCCAAGCACTTAACGTCTACCTGAGCAGCCAGCATCTTGGGCACGGTGCCGGAGCTGTGAAGTCTCACACCACGCACAGCTAACAAATAATAAGCACTTGGTGTGTGGAACAGCATTTCAGCAGTGCCAGGTGCAAGCCCAGATCAAATAGAGGTGTGGGCAGTGTTCACAGTTAGCAAAACACCGCAGTTTTCCCACCTTTGCAAACTGAAAACGTGACAGGCACAATACAGGGTGACAGGTACAATACAGGTTGTTCCGTGGCTTGGGTGCGCTTAAGGCCGCGATTTCAACGTGAGTCTAAATTTTGTAGGATTGTTCCCTCAGATTTTCAGAGCTGCACGAATGCCTTTCTAACCACATGCAAATAGGAAGCTGTACAAGTGACACACGAAAAATATAATTGAAGTTGGTGCTTTCATAAAAGCAATTAGCCATCGCTCAAGTTGCAAGAGATGACAGCCTCGAGAGGATTGCTGCCCTGGCGGGGAAGTAACTGCAACTTACATTACAGTCAAATGTTCTGTTCTTTAATGCTATTTTGTTATAACAGGCAGGTACAAGGTTGCTGATTATGTATTCATGCCCGTGTATAGCTTTTGGCTGATCTCTTTGTCTACAGAGTTAGACACATCCTCCACTCTTGTACCTTAAAATATTCCCTCTTAAAGTCAGCGAACAGAAAGTGACAATAAATAAGCAAATAAAGGCATCTTTAAAAGTAGAGAAGGCCAACAGTAATGTCTTCTGAGCTCAGGGGGAAGGCGTGTAACCATACAAATGTTGGTCTTGCTCAGAATTCATACAGTGACTACACTATGTCAATTTTCAAAGAAATTATAACCAGACTTACAGATATTTTACAACCACTTTAAACTGCCAAAGTCATGTCCTGGGGCTTTATGGTCCGTAGGAGTCATCCTTCTGTTTTCAGCAATCTATGGGAGAGGTGCTGCCCCCATAAGAGTGAATGGCACCAGGCAAGTCTTGAAATTAATGGCTACCTTGAACTACCCTTGGGTAATCCCCAGATCCCACACCTGCTCTGCTGCTTAAAATTAGGACCACTCATAAGTCAGGATGTTAAACACATGCCAATGGACTCTCTGAGTATTCTCCACAGCTCTTCAGTACAACAAACAACATTTGATCAGAAAAGAAGTGATGCCCCAGTACATGGTCAGAAGGGATTCAGAGCAGCCCTTTGTAACCAGGAGAACAAGGTGGGACACATGGTTTTTTTCTAGGTGACAATTTCATAGAATCGGAATATGTTGAGTTGGAAGGGACCCATCAGGATCATCAAATCCTACTCCTGTCCCTGGGCAGGACACTCCAAGAATCACACCATGTGACTAAAAGCATCATCCAAATGCCTCTTGAACTCAGGCAGGCTTGGGGCTGTGATCACATCCCTGCAGAGCTTGTTCCAGTGCTTGACTACCTTATGGGTGAAAAAGGTTTTCCTGGTGTCCAACCTTTGATGCTATGGCTGAATATCAAACATGGTGCCACTGAATACTCCGTTCTTCCAGGTGGTCTCCATGGAAGCTGTTGTACCACCTGAGACAACTGCAGACTGCAAGGGAGACACTACCAGACAGCACATAATACCAGAACAAAGTCACGGAAATAATGCCAACATCAGAATGTTTTGGTTTAGTTTGGAAGAGACCTCCAAGGTCATCCAGTCCAACCTTTAACCAACACCATCCAGGGATTTCTGTAAGCTACTAGTCTAGTAGTAGCTAGTCTAGTCTATTCACCTCTTTTTCTCTGGGTCGTTTAGATACACTTAAACTCTTAGTGCTCGTGCCTCTGTACATCTAAAACTAAGATTATATTATATTAGAAAAAAAACAAGAATAAAATTATAATGGTTCTACATGAGTTTAGGGACCTAGTTCAAAAGCCAGTGCAGAATGAGACCCATCCCACCACGTCAGCCTCCATTCCAAACATGCTCTTGCCTCTGCCACCCGTTGAGTTAAATGATTATATTCCAGAGCTGAAAGAGCACCACTAAGATGCTGAGTGGTAAACACACAAATCAGGTCAATCCTTTTGCTTTCCTTGTAATCCCTGCACATTATTTTTTACTGGCTTTTACTGCTGTCTCTTTCTCCTCTTCGGGTGCTCTGTGCACACATCCAAGCACTCTTGCTCTCCCTCTTCACACCATGTATTATAGCAATCCCTTCTTATCAAAACTCTTGTATCCTGCACTACTTTACTGCATCCACTGGCTTTATATCTTCACCTCAGTTGTCTTTTCTTTGCTGTAAATTCTCTCCAGCAGGGAACTTGTTTTCTCCAAGTCTGTACTAAAGCCTGTAAATTTATGGCGCTCTAGGAATGTTTGATAACAGGATGTAAATAATTAATAAAAGCTGCAGCAACCCTTTCTTTTTACCTATTTGGAGGCTGTAAGGCATCTAGACAAGTGAGAAGCAGATGAATAATATTTCATGGGCCAAGATAAGATGTGCTTCTCACCCCTGTGGGGGGTAACTGGCTGACAAATTCTCGCACTCATGGAAGATCGGGATTAAGTTGTGCAGGAATTAAAGACAGGAAGCATTTCTTCAGCTACATGAACTGTAAAAGCAGCCCAGAAGCATCATAAACAGACTGGATCAAAAATAAATAAATGTGATAACAAGAACAGAGTGCTCTAATTTGAGCTCCACAATGATATGCAGCCTCTTTCCCTCTCTGTGTGTGGCTTTGCAAAGTCCCCTCTTTGGTCTTAGCTCCTCCATCTTCAGGATAAAGGGAAAAAAATATACAGGTTATAGTGGCAAATGAATCCCTCACGATTTTGTAGCCCTAAAAATGTAGCAAATGTTTGTAAAATGAAAAAAAATGTCAGTGGAAACATGAAATAAAGACAAATCAGAAAGAATAATGAGTATGACATCCAGAAACACAGAAAAAATGCAGAATAAAGTAAAAAAGATTTGTTATTGCAGGAGAGGCTGTGACTTAAAATAGGTACAGAATTATTTTGAGCAAATAAAGAAAAAAATACAAAGAAAGGGAAAAGTGATTTACATGTCTCGGGTACAATATGCAGACTTACAAAAGATTGAAATCCACTGTATCTCCTTCTAAGTTTGTGATTGTTCATCTTTTAGACATGGAAATTGGGGCCTGGTCTTGTAAAACTTGATTTTAATTTCATGACTGACTCTTATAAAGCCACAAATTTACCCGGGGAGTGCAAACAGGTACAGGTGCTTTCAGCTGGAGCACAAAGGAAAGGAATTTATGGATTTTTGTGCCTTCAAAATAATCAATAATGTAATCCTAACACTTATGTCGGTTTTGCTGCTAAATACCCTAAGTTTATGAAGGCAATCAAGTACTTTGTCACCAAAGAACAGTAACTGCACTCAAAAAAATTTGAACTCGAAAAGTGCAGGGACAAAACCAGAAGCCACCATGTCTCATATTGAATGCTTATTCAGGCAAGACATCATAAAAAACACAGCAAAAAAGGGCAGTAAATTACTTGATTTTAGTGCAGTGAAGTCTTCAAAATTAGTTGTTGTTTTTTTTTTTTAGAACAGAGACATCATGAGTAGCTGCTGAATAGATATTGGCACAGCAGGACACATCAAAGTTCTGATTAACTGCTCTTTGGCAGAATCTTTAGTTAATATTTATTCTATTTTGGTGTTGATTTCTGACCTTCCCTCTTTGACTTTAATTGGTCAAAATCCAAATCTTTCCAAATGTATTTAATACCAGATAACTATTTCTAAATTGCCAGAATATCAGGTCACATGGTCCCGATAAAGATTGGATAAAAAGGCACTTGACAATTTTTTTTCCATCACTTCTTCAACTTCAGCTTATTCTGAAGTAGGAAGCAACATTCACAACAGTTGCGATACCACTTGGAAAGCAAACAGGTTTTGAATGAGTTTTAGAGAAAGAAAAAAACCAAACCAAACCATGAACCATACTATATCAGGCCTGATTCAAATGTCCTTCACCTTCATTGACACCAGAGCAGACATACAACTGCCAGCCTGCTAGGTCAGTGCTCAGTAAGGAAAGAATATGATACAAACTTGCTCTATATTTTATTAGACAAAGCCATCAGAAACTTGTTAACTCCTAAAACAGTGATAATCCTGCAGTTTTTTTCACCTTTTTGCACTTACAGTTAATGATATGGGAAAATATTTTGTGATATTTCAGAGTTCTGGCTGCTGTTGAGAGCCTCCTCAATGAGTGATTTATGTCCACAACTCCTCTTCCAAGAGCTTCCTTCCCAAATTAAACATGCTAATGATTTTCTATGCAAAATTTAACAGCCTAATAGGCTGAAAAAGTCAAATGAAAATACACTAATTGTTGCCTTTGATGTATACTACTCTGCCAGTTCTCTCATGAAAACATTACATTAGCATTAACTAGACTACTTACCAAAATATATATTAATAAAGAAAATATCACATATTTATATATGAATCAACACTGCAGGCTGTAGAAAACACAACTTCCAGGCTTAGGACTGACACAAATGGCTATTATACACTGGAAAATTATTTTCACAGGAGCACCAAAAATAAACTCTTAAGGAACGAATCACAAAGCTTTATCTGAATTAGCTTGGGGTTGGTTCATAACTCTGGGCTTATGCAATAGAAGTAGTCAAAATAAGATTACACAGGCAAAATAATAAATACAGAATGAGATAAGAGGCAGAATAAAAGGCTGGTGAGAGAGCAGAAGGTTTCTGGCCTAACCCCAGAGCTCTGACATGACCTGCCCTAAGAAACTGCACAATTCCTTTATAAAGGAAGATTTCCACGTGCATCACCTCACCTACAAGCAACAATGTGTTTTACCCTATGACCAGCATCACAGAGAGAGTTTGACTCCCAAAATTGGTTTATTCCATCCTCCAACCCAGTTCTGAGTACAAGGCTCAGCACCACTGCAGTCCTACCACAGGTAGAGGAAACTGAGACAAACAAACAGGATGGGAGCATAAATATTCTCTAAAGAAATACAGTGACACAGGATTACTTTCTATTGCTTTTTCTTTAAGAGTTTTCTTATAATGATTTGATAATCTAATCTAATTGATCTCTCCAAGTACTTCTATGGCTCTAATCACCATACTATCTGATTAGTGGAACAGATCCATACTTTATCTGCAGATTTAATAACTAAATCTATACTTGAAATAGAGTCACACAAGTTCACCAGAGGGAGAGGGCCAGATGCTGCTTAGCCAGGGGAGGAGGGAGGGAATGGGAAAGCTAGTTGGGATCCAGACTGACTGGCAAGGGGTATTTGGCATTGTGTCAAATCTTCCCTCTGCAGCCGTGCTCCATTTAAACAGCACATTTCTGGGGCTGCAGAAGTAAAGCAGGGATGTGACATAACTAATGGGGGCAGAACCAAAAACGAGCTGCTGTCTGTGGCCTGCTCTCCTTCAAACTGTCTTTGTTGCGAGCATAAAGTAAATGTAATTATTATAATTGTTTCTTTGTTCTCTTCCAGGCTAGCACTTCATCAGCCTGAAAATGATGGCATTTCCTGAATGGGTTTCAATGGCTTCTTAACCTTTGTAGTTCCTGAGTGCTGGTACAGTGGCATGCTGCACTTAAGAGATTGCAGCAATGAAGAGGTTAACACCCCAAATTGCTAATAATAAAAACAGTATTCACTGAGCCAGATAATCACTCACACAGAATTTCAATCCAAAGTCACTTAAAATTCAAAAGAAACCACTGTACTTCTTTAAGGAAGCGACAGCATTCAGACTTACCCCTGAGTTTATCTATTTTTAATCAAGCAATATTAAGGGCCAGCTTTTTCCCTGCCTCAGGTCAAACCTTTTGTGACACATCCTCTAACACCTGCCCAGGTATGGGACACAGGGTGACAGCTCAACCACTTGCACAGTGCAGATGCCAAGCATGGAAGGGGATGGGGAGCGTTTCTGGTAAATCATTTGGTTCTTTCTCCCACCTTTGACTGCTGCTTGTTCATTGTGCTGATGCTCAGCCAAACCAGCTTGTAGTTGAGCATGTCAAAACTCCGGGCAGAAAAAGAGCAATTAATATATGTTAGCAAACTCTGAAGAGAAAAATAGTTTCCGCCACTTAAAACTGGAGGGTGGAATTGTGCACTGCCTTCTTCTTGGTCTCATTTTGCCTAAGGGGAAAGAGCCTTTTAATCCCATTTCTATGCTTGGTTTGCACGCTGCCTGGCAGTGTCCACCTGCTTCCACCTGGGTGTCAGGAGGTGTCTTTACTCTCAAATCCCTTATTCTGCTCCTTTCAGCTCATCTCCTGCCTTCCAGCTCACCCCTGTGAACTCACATCCCTCCCATGCACCACGTTTTGGCAGCCATCTTTCACAAGGGTCAGGAGGAGAAGTGCTGTCAGCCTCTGAAAAACACTCAGCCGTTTCACACTCCAAGGGGCAATGTTCTCTTCCAAACGTGACGAACTGAGAGTGTAACACACACAGAAGGGGATGCCAGGGATTTCTGCTCACAGGCCCAGATTCAGAAGGGGGCAGGAGAATTTTACTGTGACCTCTTCGGCAGTCATCCGTGTCTCTATAAAACTCCAGCACCCATTTCCCCCGAGCTGGTATTATAACATGCTCCTGGCCAGGTAATCCCTTCAGTGCTTAAAGAATCTCAACTGCCACATTGCAAGAACTGCCAGTTAATCAAGGGTTTCATGGCACTTCAAACTGAAGACAATCAATGCATTTTTTGTTTCTTCCTTTATGCAAGACTTCATCTGTGGAGACTTCATATAAAAGAGACTGCAGGTACTCCGGCATTTCAATATAGCAGTTATTTTTTTGTTTCACAAGTTATTGTTCCCAGCAAAAGTAAGTAATGAATGACTGAAAAGTGTAGAAAACAAACGTGATTCTCTTTCCTGTTTCACACAGCACAGCAGGTGTTTGATTCAAACAGAGTGGTTCTTTAATCGGGGTGTAGAATCCTTGAGAAATACGGAAAGGACTGAAATTTTAAGACCTAGGTTTACAGCCTGATGGTTTCTTGTGAAACTTCCTGAAGTAAACCTGCCTCTACAACAGCTGCACACAGCAATATTCCATGGATCTGAAGTGCTATCCAGATCATGGGCAACAATATCATTAATGAAAGCAGCCTTGGAGTAGGTAAATATGCAAAATATTCTGTTATATACACTTGGCTCATGTAACTAACTTAGATCTGGCCTTCAGCAACTAAATTCAGATTAAAAAAACCACCTCCACATTCCTTTTGGCACTTTAAAACAAATACAAATCAATATCAATTTTGTAATCAAGTAAGACAAATTGCACTGGCTTTCTTTTGAGCTTTCAAATCTGTTTATGCCTGTACATACTTATATACACACACACAGATAAATGGATGCTTCATATTCCCTCACCACTGGGTCTACCTCATTGAAACTATTGCTTTGGGCATGAGGATTTTCAGAGACTAAACTCTCATTGGTTCAGCTAGGTACAGCTGCTGCATGCTATGGTCTGTTTGCCTCTTCACTGTGCTAATACTAACATACTAAAAACTGAACAGCAAAAGACAGAATTGGCAGAAACTAAATCTCTGCAGGACACTGGAAGGAAGCTTGACAGCAATGGTGGTGCTGAGCTTCTGCTTGAAGGAGAGCAAGCCCTTAGAAAACCCACCACAACCATATGAGCAGATCAGTTCTTGTTCTGACTGCCTCAGCAAGGGACCCCAACACATGATGGTAGGACCAGGAAGCTCTTCTCCAGATCATGGATCTGGAGGGTCTTTCCCCAGTTTGGGGCACAATAAGACATTATTGCTACCTCCAGTCTCTCCTGCCTCTTGGAAACTTGTTCTCATCCTTTTGTGGGACATTAAAATTCTGCAGTAGAGTAGATCCTGCAAAACCCTTCTCAATCAGGCTTGAGCAAAAAAGAGCTGACGTGAATGAAGTGAATTAAACAGAAGGTTTGTCTAACCTGTCTGAATGCATCTGAAATGACTGGGAAGAATGGGCATGAGTCATTCCCCATATGCAACTGGGAGAAAAGGCTGGAGGAGGAGCCCCAGCTGGTAGCTGGGAGGAGGGCAGTGGGTGCAGGAGAGATGTGAGGTCCCTCATCCTGGTTTGTACCCAGCTCCAGCCTGCCCAGAGCTGCAGCCTGGCAGTGGGATGCTGTCCCCAGATGCAAAACGGAGGCAGATGCCATGGTAAGGGTGTCTGCATGGTTGCCATAGGTATGCTGGCACCCACCTGTCACTGAGGAACACACCAGATTAGATTGCAGAAGAACAGAATGATAAAATAAGCTTAAAAAATTACATATGCCTTGCTGCCATTTTCGATGACTTTTAAAATTAACTGAAGGGACAGAAGAGGGATCATCTGCACGCCACAGAAGGCTGACGTGAAAGAGGATGAGAAATCTGTGATCCTGAGGTTTTAGGAGATTCTGGCATATGTTATCCCTCCCTGCCTGTCACTCCCCACACACTCTGCAGGAGAGAAAGGGAGATGCTCCATGGGGATTCTCTGTATCCCTGCTGCTTAGCCCACCCCCTGTGCTTGCAGCATCACATGGGGCTGCGCTACAAGAAGAATTTTTTTTCTCTTCCCCCAACACGTGCACTGTTTGGGGATTCCAATATATGAGCAGATCATCAAAACTCAGCACCTAATGAAAACCTTATTTTTAGTGGAGCTTTTTCATCATCTTGAACCAAGTGTTGGATAGGTTTTTCCCTCTGTATAGAAAGATGCTGGAGCACAGACTTCACCTGAGCTTTCTAGAAAGATTCAGCAAGCACTGCAATCTTCTCCTTAAACAATGCATGACTCCATTAAAAACCTACAGACAGTTTTTAGGTGTAAAAATATAGAGAACAGAAAGTAAAGACAGAGGTGCATATCGTTTTCCATGAACTCTGGGAAACCTTCTCTCAAAACAATTTTGGAGAGGTTTTACTGCCAGTTCATAATGTGGATGAATCAGTTCTGATAAAACAATATTCAAAACTTCAAAATCACTTCCAATTCATTTATGCCACCATTTAATTAGGGCTTCTGCAACATATTACAAGGATGTCATTATCCCCTATAATTGTATAATAATTACAATTTTTAATGAAATAATTGCAAGTACACTAGATGTGTAGATATAATTATGGTAATTACATAAATACCTGATTTTCAGCTAATAATTAAAGAAGGCCTTTACAAAACCCATGAAATTTAACGAATGAAGCTTTCTAGAAAACAAATACAAATAGCAAGTGACTGTATCTCTTCTACAGATTTTCCCTTACTGCATTATCTCTCTCTATTTGTACTATATGTGTGATTTTCCATACTTTATAATATAACAAAGATTTTAAAAATGTATCACACGATATCATATGCTGAGACACCTCAGTACTTCATCCCTGCAAGGTCTGATCAAACCCACTGACATTAACGTGGCCCAAGACTAATAATCCCATGTGATAAATCAGCATCTCACAACATTGAATTGTAAGTGACCATTGAAAGAACAAAGGTGTAAACTGGCACCCAACCAGCATACAAACTGGTTTGTGAGTCTCTGTCCATCCTAAAGGGACAGATCCTGAACCACCATGAAATATTTGGGATGCATGTGCAGAGTAGTCCTCGAGAGGTGCTGTGTGGCTGCAATCCTTCCTGCAGGGCTCAGTGCTCCAGCAGAAGCCCAGCAGTCATCCTGGCTACCACCTCCTCCCAAAATGTGTCTTTTTACTGGACACTACTGACTATACCCCTGCAGAAAATTGATTTTTCCTTTGTCCCACCTGGTGGACAGACGTTTGACAAGGCAATAATATTTCAGTAAATGTTTCCTCCAGAGCTTTGTCAGCTGAAGAACCAGAAATTTTTCAGCCAGATAATTTCTCCTTTCCTTTAGACACGTCTCTACACTAAATTTACTGTTTACTGTACTACTATTATGAAAAGGAAAGGCAAATGCCACCCTCAATAAAAAGCATATAGAAACCTCTACCAAGACAGATTTTGATTACTGCTCGGGTAGCATAAAGGGATATTAAAAGAATTCCCACAGCAGAGGAATTAGCAATAGGATTTATAGTTGCTGCTGAAGTGTTTTGAAACACTTTGGCAAAATTCTGGAAGGGAAAATCAGCTGCAGCACCTGCACTGTGCCAGTCCCACGTGTCCTGCAGTCTCTGCAGTCACTCCGAGCAGCCCTGGCTCTGGCCAGAGCCCACTCTGGGCTTGGCAATGCTGTAGGAGGTGGGTGCAAATATGGCTTAAAGTCAGCTTTGTCCCACTTCCTTTAGCCTTGTATTGTTCAGTACTACTTCTTTTCAGGATAAATCTTCATTATTACAAGCATGAGAGAGTAAAATGAGAGATATTGATATTAAAACAGAAGATACCCTAAAAACAAATCTCATTTACATTAAGCTCATTAAAGCAGCTGGGTTCTGAATGCAGAGTACAATTAATAATATTATACATATTAAAGTAGAGAAGACATGTAAATCTGACAACGTAAAGTAGGTAAAACTGAAGAGGGCTAAAGAATTATAAGTGAAAGAGTTTGAAAAAAAAAAAAAGAAATTATACTAGAGCAATATCCAAGTTATAAGCAGATTATTAACATTATAATTGAAATGATCCTTAAGAATGGTTTGACACACGCAGGCATCATGTTTCAAGCTTAAAAAAAAAGCAAAGAATACTAGAAATATTTGTGTCTGTATGTATTATAAGGAAACAAAGAAATTAAGAGCATGAATGCGGAGAAAAGGAATAATACAAGGAAAAAAAAATAAGCAAGCAAAATAACAGCTGTCCAGAAGTTGTATTAGTTACCCAAGTGTTCCTCCTGAAAATGTATAATTGTTTAGCTATGTTTTAGAATATTTGTCCTTTCTGCCCCTAAATTAAATAACAGCAGCTTGAAAGGAAAACTCTGTCACAGTTGCTTACTGGATACAACTGGTCCAAGCCAAGAAAGCCCAAGGGAAGAAGCACCAGCCACTTTTTATCTGATTTAGTGTTATCAGGGCAACAGAACTATTTTCGAGCCTGTGCGTGGGAGGATGTAGAAAATGAAAAGCAAGCAAGTAGAATAATGGACAAGGACTGGAATTAAATCAGAATTTAAGACTTGTTAGAACTACGAGCACTGTCAAGGTATATGAACAAAGCAATGACAGCAAGATGACTGTGTGGTCAGCAAGACCTCAGAGCCTGAACAACCAGACATTTACAGGACTCTTCGACCAGTTGATGGAATCAAGATGACTGGAGTCTTAAAATGCAGCCTGCAAAGTCTTCTATTGTCAAGCTTTAGCTCACCCAGAATGAGGACTGTAGAAAGTACATCAGAGTTTAAGCATTTTATTTCAAATATGACATAAACCTACTGTACATCTTGGAAAAAGGCTGCTAACTGACACTAACAGCTTCAGATTGTGAAAGGATGAAAAGGTCTGTACGAGACAATGTTTGCTTCATTATCTTCTTCCATGTATTACTAGTACAATAAGCAATGCTGCTGGGGTATCTGAGGAATAAAAAACAGGAATACAGAGCTTCAAAAAGGAACAGAAAAACAGAACAATCTTGGGCTCTCAATGCATAGCATCAGGGTTGAGGATTATGGACTACATTTGTGTCTGTGGATATTGGTGGGGTGAATTTTGGCTTTGTGGTATGAGGATGAGTGAGGGCTTTTCACCCAGGAGCCAGCAAGGATGAATGGGGGCAAAACTTCAAAGGGGCCCAGACAACAACTGACACAAAAAGACAACAGGCAACCAATTCATTATGAAGATTCAAATTGGACTAAATGAAGATATACACCCTTTGCAATGGCTGATATACACCAAAATATTCACTAAGGTAGCTGTGTGGGCTCTGTCACTCACTCTCAAGTCACTGAGAGCCCCAGGTAATGGTCTGCAAATGGATGTTTTTAGCCCACTGGCAATACAATGCATTTTGGTATACCTAAGCCTACAGTGATGGAAGCTCACACCTTAGACTTCATGCTTGGCATTTATAAGACCATGGAGAAATAGTATTTCAATAATTTTTGACAACATGCCATTGACAAGTCCATGACTACATCAGCTATTTAGAAAAAAAGAATCTGCTAATCAATTGACAAATTTTGCCTGTGAAAACACACATTTAAATAGGTCTCAGCTCATCCTTTACTGCTTGCTTTCAGAGCTGAAATATACAGAAATAAGTTCATTCAATTAGTCCATAGGAGCCGCACATGTTGCATTAATTCCTTTTTCCCAAGATTTGATGATAAGTAAACAGCTTTAGGCTAGTTACATGGAGTATTGGAACAAACACCCAACAGGAACATAGACTAACAAGCTAAATTGGGCTCTTTTCATTTCTTCTGCAATTTGTAAAACATATTTCATATTGCTAAGCTTAAAAGCCTTAAAGTTATCAGTGCATTTATGAATGACGACAGATGTAACCTATTGTTTTCTTACAAACAATGAATGATCAAGGCAGGATGAGATTCTGGCACTGTGAGTTGTGTTTCATTTCCAAGAATATATTTGTATGTATATATGTTCCTCTGCGACCATAGTAACCACAGCCATAACCCAGAAAGTATGGTGTTGGGAGCTTTGCTCTGAAAATCAAGTAGCCCGTTAGGAGGCATAAATATTAATAGAGCTGTCTAATCCTACACTCTCAAATGAGGTAGTTTAGATCATGATTCTTTGCATTTAAAATTTATTCACTGCAGGGACTTGAAGAAGAAACAGAACCCACGTGTGAGGAAGTCACTGCTGTTGGGCGGTCGGTGAGCCACTGACAATTCCTAAACCTAAAAGTAAGGATCATGTGATTTCTTTACTTATTCCACTCCTGATTCTCCTACAATGTACCCAAATGTACCTAAATGTACCCAAAACTGCTTGCACCTACTCCCATGACACTGAATATACATCATATTCCCTACAAAAGCTACACTCCCACATCTTCACATTCAGGTATTTTCAGGCAATGCAAAGGTTTTGCATAACAAAGAGCACATATGCACAACACACAGTACCTGTGCTTTCTTTTAGTGGTCACAGTAGTGATGATTTTCAAGCTTTCTTTATATAGTTTTCATTAAAGTGGGAAATACATGGTGCATAGTGTTGTAATGCAGAGAAATGGCTATACAGTATTTAAAAAACACAGGCAGGCAGCTAAAGCAGGATGTTCAGATCTCCTAAGAGATCAAAAGTTACCCTGTCATTCTGGATCCCATGTAAAATTTTCATGTTTTGACTATAAAGTGAAACAGAGATCTGAAATACCAAAGAGAGTGCAAAACTCTTCAGGTATTTCCAAGAAAAAGAAGCAAAAGTTTGTCAGGAAACTCAGAAAATACCAGCAGAAAAATTAATATCAGTCCATGGCATTACCTACAATATAACCTAGGTTCTATTAAAACATTGAATTAGGGAGTCTGGCTTCTAGGAAAACAACACAAAAGTAATCAGATGCCTTTACAAAGATTTTCTAAAACCAGCCCTAGCAAACGGGGACATTTCTGCTTCCATGTCTGCCCAAAACAGTCCTACAACCTCTGGCCTACACATACACCAAGAGAAAGATGAAAGCAGATGATCTTTATGTACTGAATCAACAAACTGAAGATGAAGTATACTGATTTATAGGCACCCATATTTAACAAAAAGTGTGCTATATCCTTTAACTCCTTTTCACCCAGCTCCAGCCTCTCAGTCTGTAGCCTCTGGGGTGTGCACATCAAAATCCCACCAAGGGCTGGTAACACATGTCATTACCATCTCTGGCATCATCCATGGATAGAATTGAATTCCTTTCATTTCTGCAGCTATCTTCGTCAGATTACTCCCTGTTCTTTAAAATGTTGAATTCTCTCCAGTCCCTCAGCTGACAATTAAGTATAGATACTAATTTAGTTATCTAATTCAGTCTCTTTCATGCAATAAGAATCAAACAAAATATACGATAGCATATGGTTGTTGGTTCAGTCACTTTTAATTTATATATTCTTTACTGATTAAAAAGATTATGTATAAGTCTGCCTCTTATTTTCATGTTTCCTCTTTTCAGTAATTTTCATCACTAAACGTAGTGAAATGACTGCAACCTGAAAACCTAGCAAGGGAGACAACATTGGGCCTCTCTTTCTCATACAAAACTAGTGCTATTTCCAAGCTGCTGTTACTGCTAAGATGCAGTGACTATTGCAACTTATTCTGCAACCTGATTCCTTTTACTACTAGGTACAGAGGTAGTCCAAGCCAAGGATAATCTTAGGTTACACACAGGTGAAGCAGAGTGTGAGTTATTCAGGGAACAAAGATTACTACAGCTATGGCAACTGCCAGGCTAAGGTATTGAGGAGTTCTCTGCTCTTGTCAACAAGAAGAGGTAGGTTTCTGCTGCTTTTTATTCTGCTGTGCGTGCAGTGAATTTATCTGGAAAGGTACCTACTGAATTTCAAATAACTGTCTCTCTATTCTCCTTCAGGCTCACAGGACAATAAACACAATTTTTTCAGCTACTGGGCTCCCCCTTCCCCTCTTTATTTTCGCTATTTTCCTGATTCTTTTTGTTTTAATATTCTCTCATAGGAAAAGATGCTTTCTCAAAACAATGATGAAGATCTGCATCTTTATTTATGACTTTTTGAATCAGTGTCTGGGTGATAGGAAGTGAAAGTTGCTCAGCTAATCACACACGCTTGATGAACTGCATGATAAGTGCTGCAGCACTGCACATTAATTGAAGGCATATAAATGACAGCAGTTATTCTGACTTGAATGATGTGTGAAGAAGTGATGTTGCTCACAGTGCCCTGTTTATCTTTGTTTCCAACGTTGGGAATCCAGCTTAAACAATTGTCTTTTTTACAGCACTGAGTGAAAATTCCCAGATAGAAAACGTTACAAGTTGCCTCAAAGGCTGACAATTAAAAAATAATTTGCCTTCAGTTACTGGAAGTGTATTTATACATCAAAAAAGCATACACTGAACAGCTGCAATTAACGATTAATAATTAACTAACAGTCAGTAGGAGCTGTAATACCAAAAACCTTGGAAAATAAGGCCACCTTCATTTAGATGCCTAGACGTGTCTTTAAAAATCTAATACAGAGTTGAACTTTGCCCAACTCTGAACAAATTCCTGCCATGACACTTTCCTAAAATGTATTTGCTCTGGAATAATGGGGACATACAGCAACTGCTACGAAAAATATGTCTTGGAACCCATAGTCAGCCACGTATGTCCACATTGTTCTAAGAAGTATCCTAGATTCAAATATAGTCCAGCTATTAAATAACACATTATTTTTATGAAAACAAAAAAGAAAAATAATTTGATGTAAACCAGTATAAAATGAGTCCTTTAAAGTAGCACCAAATACCCACTTTAAATCAGCACCAAAACACACCTTCTATCTCGCACACCAACTGCTTCAGGGATTTGCAAAAGTTCACAATGAAATCTGCAAATTCTCCCCTACTATCTAACACACAAAGGTAGCAGCCAAGTTTCCAAAGCTTCCAAAAGCAGCCTAGTTTCCAGAGTACCATGTCACAATATTTTAACATCTCCTTACACCCCTATTAAGAGCTTTCTGGTTTTACAAAGAGAGCTGTAATCACAGAGTAAAGGAAATCAACTCTCACTTTTAGAGGCGTGCAAAAGAAGAAAAGTGTTTCACGTCTACGTTTCAGGAAAATTAACACTGTTCCAAGAAAGAAAGGCATATCATGCAGTAACTCAATGCAGATTTTCAGCTTCACTTTGCTGTAATACATCACAGCCATTATGCTACACCACTGGAATAGAGAGGTGTGGAGCTGTGCCAGCAGCTTCACTGGCAGTAGTAGCAGGCCCCGGGCGTATGAGCTGCCTCCTGTGCACACATATACAACACACTGTAACTACTTAGAGGTGTCCAACACTCCTCCAAACCAACAGACCAAGACAAAGAAGCTGCCAATAAGGTCAGCATGAAATATTGCAAGAGAGATGATCAGGTGCAACCAAGTTCAGGCTCTACAAATGTTATCTTCTCCTCTGCTGTAAACAGTCCTCTCTTTAAATAGCTTTCTGGCCTCATTTAAACAAGAAAGTCCCTAACACCATCAGCAAATCATCCTCTTTCAAGTGCATTACTTGTTCTTCCTTTTCAAGGTTTTGATCCTTCCCCCGCTTGTTGGTGTTTTGGTTTTTTGGTTTGTTTTTTTTTTTGTCCACTTTATACATACCTCCTTTTCTACAAATTTTCTTGCCGGGCTTTCTGGCACATTCCTTGGATATTCTTTTGACTGAAAAATGAATAGAAGACTAGAAAATAACATGGAGCTCCATCACAGACAGTAGGAGCATGCAACACCACTATCTAACTTAAAGATGACCTGCTTGATTAGGTGCGGAAGACTCTCAACTTGTTGTGCCTGCACATGCAATGGATAAGATGTTGATGCATCTTCCCAGAAGTCAGCGGGTGGCAATGAGAATTAGGTACCAACTCTGGCCTAAAATTACACGTGCTGTGGGAGGAAAAAAATGAGTGTAGACAGAAAGAAAGAAAGAAAAACCAAAACCATAAACCAAGGACAGATGCATACACAGAAAAGCAGCATGCAGACATGTAATACACTCTGGCATGCAAACAAAGGAAGCCATGCGTGCTACCAGTACAGGTGAATTAATACTGTTAGAACGTAGAACAGGAAAATAAAAACATCTCCCTGTTTTGCCTGCTAATAACTCACCATCCTCGGTTGGGACGTAGATGTTTAAA
Source organism: Florisuga fusca (assembly GCA_038090715.1). Lineage (NCBI taxonomy): Eukaryota > Metazoa > Chordata > Aves > Apodiformes > Trochilidae > Florisuga > Florisuga fusca. Next base: position 7,248,388 of record JAAWXA010000032.1, read on the forward strand.
TAGAGGCAGTCTTCGTTCTGATCTTGTACATAGGTGGAAACTACATCCAAGTTGTTAGTAAACCACACGGGAAGCATGACTTCAGGCAACCTGCCTTCTATAATGTTCTGGGGACACACTGGAGCAAACTGAGTGGTGTTTTTGATATCTGCCCAGGGAGAGGGAGGCTCAGGAGGTTGAAAGCGGCGCTCCCCCGTTGGAGGCGCAGCGTACGGAACCCCAAGAAACTGAATAACGGGCCCCAAAATTTCATTATTAAGTTCCTTCTTAATCCCTCTTATCTTGCCAAAGTTGGTGGTCACCACCGGGTTGGTATCATCCAATTTTTGGGAGGACACAGCTGCAGCGTGAAGCAAAAATCCAAGTATAGAAAAAGCAAAAGTGGCGTTCAATCCCACATGTAACGGGCGGACTGTCGTCGCTCTCCAGACACAGTTCAGCCACGTGGATCTTGGAAAGGCCATGGTCCCACATCAGTTGTGTCACTGCAATGATGCAATCTGATTTGTATCCACTGGTGTAAAAACAGGGCAGCCGAAGGAAACAGACTGAGTTTCCTAAACAGGTGCCTTGTCAGAAAAATCTCAAAAGGCTTTTCATGCGGTAAGTATCTTCCATTGATTTCACACTTACTGAAGCTGCATCTTCACTCAGCACTATTTATCAGACTACATCCTATTGACAATTCTGTTTTCCATAGCAGCAATATGAAGAGAGCAGCCATTTACTGCAGAATCCCCTCTTATAAATCAAATCCAGTAAGCCGCAGGTCTATATCCTGGAGAAAATGAAAATAAATCATTAGTATGAAAGAGCTAATATGAGCAGAGTGATAACTAGATGTTTCACACATTATGTACATTCATTAATAGTGCTAGAATCATGTAAGTAACTTTTCAGTGGTTTATGGCTCCATGAAATGGCGGCTGAAACACTGATTACTGGATTATCTATAACGTCACCTGTTGAATTTGCAGAGATTTCTCAGAAGAAAAAAAGCATTCACAGAATACGCAGTTTAAAAATCGATTTTTTAAAGAGTGAGCAATGTGCTGCAAGGCTACGTAAGTGTTTATGATAATATTTCATTTAACTTAACCAGCTGATAATCAATTTTCACCTTGTTTACACAAGTTAATGTGTCAAAATGACTATTTCTTGAAGCAGAAGATAGTCAAATTAAGATACTGAATACACAAATGCATTTTGTTCCATAAAGATTATAAGACAAACATTTTTGTCCATCTAAAAATACAGGTTGTGATTAAAACATTGAGGCAACTGGAATATAGTTGAAAAGATAACATGGTCTACTGTGCTTATCCACGATAACCTGAATTACCATACTTGGTGTAGTGTTCTTATTCCAGAAGTTTCTGATAGCTGATGAAAAAACACCCACAGAGTGAAAGGTTCACATCAATAAAGGACCAAAATCTGTTCCCGCTGGAGTGAATGGCAAGTTCTGAATTTGCCCAAAAGTACTACTGGTCTTTAGTGGGTTTTTTCAGAACTGTTTTGAAAATCAATATGAACGGTCAGGATAGGGATGGAGCTGTATACCTGAATTTTTACTTCAGACCAATTCAAACTACTGACTTGTCTGAAAAATGAAATGCATGATGGATGCACTCAATCCCTACCACCTGTAACTTACAATATAAACAATAAATGTTCCCACAGGACAGTAGAAATCTTAACTTTCATAGGCCCACATGCTGACTGCACAGTATCCTAGAAAAATAATCAGTTAGGATCAGAGACTGTATAATCTCAGTTCCAGATTCTATTTTCAACTACTTTAGCTCAGAGGTTGTCACACAAGGCTGTGTTCCAGCACTTCTGAAAATTGCTCACCGCATATCATTACATCTTCCATATCCATGTTAAACATATTTCCAACATGACTTACAATATCCTATTATTTAAAATGCAGTGTTATATACAACACAGCAGTGTAATCTTACACTCCCTATTAAGCATGTGTAATGCACAGGAAATGTGGTTTGCTTTGTACAGAAAACATTTTAAACCACCTGCTTTTGAAACAGCTTTGGCAGCTTTAATGAGAATTGTTTTGGGTTTTTTTTTTTTTTTATCATGTCTATACAGACTGTAGAGAGAATTCAAAAGAATGGCTTGTCTAATAGTCAGACTACCCTGCAGTTTGGGTTATTAAAAAGGAGATTGTAAAAGCTATATAGGACAGCAGGAGATTTGGTTCACGTCTAGTGTTCCTTTAGCTCTGAACAATCTATCTCAGGAGGCAATAAGGAGATAGATGAAGCTTTTCCACAATTTTCCCTCTCCCTTTCTTTCTCTGCTAATTCTAACACCTTCAGTGTGAAACTGAATTAACAAACAGACTTATAGTCATCATTCTCCAGCTTCAAATTCTCAGCACTTTCTGGAAACTCACCAATTTAGCTGCAGAAAATAATGCTCCGAAGTTGATGCACATGTTTACATTTACTTTAATAAACTCACACAGAATGGCATGGCCACAGTTGCCTCTTTGAAGACTGTTGCTTTGTTGCAATTCAAACTTTGAAGGTGGTAGGATGCGGCTTGAGAAGTAGTAAAGACAGAGTACAAAGACAGGGGTCAGAGCAGAAGGCACCTACTACAACGTTGCTGTACTGTACAGAAGGTCATGGAAAGACAGAAGCTTATTCCTCAATGTTATTCAAACACTCCACAAATTTAAATCTTTTCTATCAGTCTAAAAATCTACAGGGCTTTTTAATTTCTGTGAGGAGTGGAATTATGTACTCCATGTTCTTTCTCAAACACCGAGGTTTCTCAGTTTGCAAATAGCAGGAACTTCATCTCAGTAGCCCTCATGCTCATTTACATGTTCTAGGGAGGGGCTGAGGACAAACTGAGTTCAGGACAGCATCACCAAATAAGAGCATCCTTCTTCACTTCAAGCTGCTGAGTTGGTTCAGTGTAGTAGATAGTAATTAATTTATTAATTTAACCCTAAAAGTCTTCAGATCTAAGAAAACTGTTGATGCCCAAAATGCTAAATTGATGTAAATGCCAATTCAAAGCAAATCCTAGTGCTGGGCTACATTGTTAAGCTTGTCCAGCATCTGTTCAGTCATTGCAGTGAATAGCATTTCTGTGATTGAAAGCTCTGTTTTGCCTCTCATGAACAAATTTTTACTGGAAGAGAGAAGGAGGAGGCTAAAATTGTAAGAATGCAACTAAATGATATCTTTGGCCGTTCTGATTAATTAACTATTGGGTAGTAGCTAACTTCAGTGAATAGATTTATTTGCTATATAGGGCATTAAGTTATAAAACAGAATTGGAATTCACAGATTTTCCCTGAATTTTGGATTTGGTTGTTTGGATTTTTTTTCCACAAGCCTTTCTTTTTAAAGGCCTAAATAAACATTTATTTTTGAGACTCAGAGAGGTCAAACATTCAAGCCTGTCACTGGCTCTCCTGAAGTTGTAACGTTACAAAACACCAACTTATGCAAATAAAAGGATTGATATAACTCAAATCTTTTGAGACTGTTATGCCAAAATATTATTTCCAGCACTAGCTGGAAAGGCAAGCAGGGAAGCCAGCCCAGAGCACATCTTACTTTTTCAGAGCCAATGTTGGACAAAATTTTCTTTGGTCTTCCAGCAGATGATCTACATAGGACTTTCCCTTGGGATCTGGATTTGAAGTGTTCAAACAGGTATCAGTGGAAAGAGAAACAATAAACAAGAGCAGGAATGAACAGAGAGATGGGCAGGAGAATAAACTAAAGAGGAATGATGATCAGTTTGAGGCAAGATATAAAGCTTCAGCATCGGGATACTGTGGATCTGAGGAGGAGGAGAAGCATTTTCAGATTTTATTACTGTCTAGATGTGAGGATCACAATTGTTCCCTGTGGTAACGCAAATGAATTCTACTGTAAGGGGTATTTGATAAAGCCTTTCATGGTTCTCAGAACAATCTATACCAGAAGAGAGCTTTTTTCCTATCATCCATTATTTTATTATCTTCGTTTCTGAATATAAATTACTTTATAGCTCAGGTTCTGAAATTCTTTAGAGAGGCATTTAGCATGCCAAGAAGAAAACACTCCAAGATAACTTCAGAGCATCTTTGCATTTCCAGTCACATAGGGCATCCCACAACAGGTTACATCAGCTGCAGACTGCAGCACATGAACTCCTCTGGGTTACTCGTGCACAGAACTTCAGAGACATCCCATCTTAAGGGATGTCTTGAGCTGCACCACCTGTCTAAAGCACCAATGGATTCATTGAACCTTTGGTGGCACCCAATGCTTCTGGCCTTATGACAGCTTCAGGACAGGTAAAGGGATTGTTATTGTATCCTTACACCATGGGCTGTGTTCTCTTTAGCTAAAGGTGTACTCTGTGATTTGATATTCAAGCTGCAAAGTTCCCTTCCACCTCAATTTGGCTGCTAAATCCCAACTGCACAAATATTCAGGGACTGTAAGAGTTCTGAACACCAGACAACGCCGCTTCATTCCAAAACATTAATTCCTGCTACATTGCAGAACCAACTACAATTACATCCATTTTTACTTACACAGTCTCTACCTAAAACTAAGAGGCCAAAGATGCTTCATGTCTCTAAAAAGAAACTTGTGTTCTCAAATAGGCTACAAAGCCAAACAGCAAAACAGAAGCCTTTATACGAAAGACTCTTGACCCAGGTGAACACTGGGTTGGTGTGACACATCAACTGCAAACATCATCAGGCAAATCCTTCAGAGAGGCTTCCTAGAATTTCCCATCTCTTCTTTCACTTTTCAAGTTAGTAAAAGGAAACCTTGTATCAAACCCAGCCTATTTTCTCTCTGTGCAGTAGTAAGGATTTCAAAAAGTGACCATGCTCTTGGGTATTTCCATAAATACTTGGTGAAGGGAAAGGATTTACATGTATTTATTTCAAGAAATTAACTATATGCATTTTAAAAACAGGTGTATGAAATGATTCCAGAGAGGACTGAAATCCTGAACACACACACTCGCACACCTCAGAAGAGTCCTGCTCTGGTGGGGTTTGGTTAGCTCCCAGGTGCCAAAACCCTTCCCCACCTGAGAGCAGCCACACATCTGGAGGCTTCAGAAAGCAGCTGTAAATCCAGCTCTCCTGAGATGCACAACCTTTGATGAGAGCAAGGTAGGAAGAAGATATTATCCTGATGTGTCCACAGTCCCAGCCCCACACAAGTATGAGATTACCAGAGTTATGATACACAGGACTGCAGACAACCCACTGCTCAGCATCTGCAAAAGCTAAAAGCTGTGTAAATGTATCACTCCCACATCAGAGAGATTGGTTCCTCACATTTACCTCTATTTAATGTTTTGTACACGAGACCTCAAATTAGTAAAAAGTACAAAATTCAAAGACAGTATTCAATGCAGTCTAGCACAACTTAGTGAAAAGTCAAATTCAGCTCAGTAGATCTTGTGAGGCTTGTTTAATTTGTCATGCATTTTTCAGCTTCACTATATTTTTTTTCTTCCCCATTAGAGGGAATATTCACTAATGCTAACTAATTATTAATTAGTATTTTCCAAAGATCCCTTTAAATAAATTCTGCAATTTAGCTTGCCAAAATAGGAAGACTTCTGATCCTAATTTTCTATTAAGCTGGTTTTGAATTAGACAAATTAAACCTATGAGAAGAAGAAGGTTGCTTAAGTCTTATTATCTTCCGTTTACTCGTATCAATAAATGATTTCCTTAAAATAGTTCTGCTCCTTAGCTAAAGTAATTGTTTATGTTACCAGGGGTTGGCTACTGATTTTACTGCAGACTACAGCTGTCTGACATTTTGCACAGTAAGTAGGTAACGAAATGGTGATTTTACCCATAACAGAAAGAATGGGTAACTCTGTCGCTTATGTGTAAAGTTTTAGACAGCTAAGTAATACAGATTTAAATTAAAAATGACAGATGCACTGGCTTAGAATATAATGGGCACTGAAGTGAACCTTTATTCCTTTTAGCAGCTTACAGTTAACCCTTAAGTGGACCAAATTTTACACTCATTTTTGAGTACTGTAACTACTCAGCTGAATGATCAGATGGCTATTCTGTTGGTGGCAGTAGTGTGCTTGAGGACATGAAGAATTTTTGACCTACTGTAGAAATTCAACTGCACTCATGTTAACCAGAGGTCACACAAGAGAAAAGTATTTCCCAGATGTTTCTCATCCTAGATCTTCAGTACTGAATCCACATATTGGATGTCACAAAGTCAAGTGGATTAACTTTCTTTGATTAACACTTCAGAAAATGCCACGTGCTTCCCATCTGATCACTAACAGAGCTTACTAGAACATATCCAGAGGCCCCTGAAACTTAGTGGTTTTTATTGTCACTTGCTGATGAAACATGAAGCTGTAGAATCAGTAACAAAGATCATTACCTGATATATATTTGTGGCCAACCCTTGGTTCACCGAGGTTAATCATATGAGAAAAGTTAATTGGATTTTGTTCACTACCTTTAATATGATAACGATACCAACACTAATACTATCTTCAATGCTAGTTTATCAGCTAAGGCAAGCTTTCATATAAGATTCCTGAGAAGGATACCATATTTTTATTTATCGAGGCACCAGCAATTTAAGATTTAAAACAGCTAAAATACAGTTACTACCATTTCTTGAGAGAGGATTCTGAAAACAAAGATGCTTGAATGAACTCAGATTTGTGTATACATTATTCTTCTATCTGGATACCACACAATAAAAGCTCCAAAGCATATAATACCCTTGTTGTAGAGTTAGATCAATAAGAAGCTCTTCAACAGGATGAATTTAAAACAAAACCAACACCAACAAACTTCTTTGTGGCACAAAAAAAGAGCAAATGATTTTCCTACTTGATCGCGTTCTGGTCTCAATTTCATCAAGGGTAATTGAGATCAAATTCCAGCCCATCATAAAATCCACAGTGGTATAAATATAATTTGTAAATCGCAAACCTGACATCTCTAACTCAGCTATGGAAGTGCTCTTGAGTGGTGTTACCATGCTTCCCAGAAATTCAGAGTGCCCACTACATTTCGAGTGCAATTCTGGCATTATAGGGATTCTATCAACTTGAGAGTCCATTTCCTGTGATGTAGCATTCTGTACATCTGTGACTCGACTTGTATTTGTTCCAAGATGAATTTCATGCTTAACTTGTTTTTCTTAATTAAACTTCCTTTAGCAGTTTCTAATATGTGCATTATTAAAACTCATTAGTCCCATTCATGCCTGCCTGTCATTTTTGGCTTCACATTCATGTATTGAAAAGCACTGTTGCTTTATATAGGAAGCAAATTAAATAATAAATATGAGAACTTCAACGTTTTATGATTGTCAGTATGAGAAAGTGGCTGCAAGGCCCATAAGGTTTCACACAAAAAAAGCATTACAGCTAAAGCTAACATGCTGACACATCTCTGATCTATAAAGTCTGCAGTAATGGTAGCAGTAAAGTGTTGTGCCATAGATGGGGAATTTTTCTCTCACATGAAATAGAAATAGGATATAGCACAGACTATATTTACTGTTGTAAAAAAATTTCAAATAAAATTTCCCAAAAGCTTAGAATATAACACCATTACATGTCCACGATGATTTACTCTTTCCATCTGACTTCATGTGTAGCTCCCATTATTCAGCTCCTTGTCCTGCTTTCATTTTCTACCACTCTCTGGGAGAAAGATACTTATTTAAGAGCAAGTAGTCTCAACTCTCCCTCTGATCATGTCCTGGTCATACTGACCATGATAGGAGTATTTCCTAACCCAGCATCAGGGGGTCTCATGGCAACTATTTCAGGGCCCCAAATCTCTGCAGAAATACCCCATCTTCCATCCCACAGTGCCTATTTTCCATAGGTTTGAGGATGCCAAAATATCAGCATCTCTCTATAGTAAGGTTTCTCCTCAATAAGTTGTTTCCTCTTCGCAAATATTTCTAACCCTTGTGCCTACCTAGCACTTAAGTGCTTTCAAGTACCTTTTTGGAAACTAAAAATAAACAGAAATTAAAGAATTATTAAGTTCAGATATTGAAGTTAAAAAATTCAGACCAGATGGAATTAAATAAAAGTATAAAATGCAACATAAAGGTATTCTCCTTATTAAAGTCCCAGAACCAGTTCAACAAGTTGGTTAGTGGCATCTCCAGGCAAGGTGTGAGAGAAGAGATGTAGAAAATACATTTTGAAATTGACACTTAGGTTCTTGGTTAAAGGAAATATAGTATTTGTAAAAAGTGTCCTTGATTGTTTTTATGATTTTACAGTCACATGTTGCTAATTTTCAATATTACCTTCTCTCTTACTATGATGCAAAAGACCTAACCAACCATCAGTACAAAGTAACAGACTACCCAAAGGCAGCACTAAAACTGGGTATGCAGGAAATATTATAAGAAAATCAGAAGAATCCAACAAATGGGGGGAAAGGAACTCTAATTGCTTCTCTTTTGGTGGTTGCTTCTTTTATTTGCCCACGGTAGTGGGAAAAAAAAAAACATTTTACACTGATGTTTGCAGCCCAGATCTTTACATGCTCTGACTGCCTTAAGGGTACTTGCAGCAGACATTGTGCCCCATGGTCTGACACACACTGTATCCCTTTGCACACCTTTGAGTTTTTAGCGAAAAGTGTCAGGGGAGATTGGGCTCACAGAAAAACTTGAATGTGGTACTAGGTAGCCAACTAGTCACTTTTCATCTCTGGGTAATACACAGCACATCATTAACTGGCAACTGATAATTATGAAAACAAAGTCTGTTGAAAAACGTGGGGCAGTTGGAGAGGCAGCTGGAAACGTGGAGCTGAATCACCAAGAAGTCAACACAATTTCCCCTTGTAACTGTGATAATTCAGAAGTCATTCTGGGGGATGTAATATCATAATTTCTCATTAAGACTACAGGATGTGCTTTCAATATGCAATACATTATGAAGCTTCCCCATCAGCTGCTTCTTTTTCCATCCCCTCTCTCTCTGCCCTCCAAAGCCTTCTGCCATGACTGGGCAGCAGGGCAGGCATCCCCCTCTGAGTGCAGACATTCCTGCATAATGCAGGGCTCAGAAACAGGGCTACAGTAATGGAACTGTGCTTTAAGAGCAGCATTTATTCACCAGTTGAGGATCCATTTTTCATCACTACCTGTTATACTTCCCAGGGGTGGATATCTGGGACTAATCAGAAATTATGCTGTTGACTAGATCAGATTGATTACCACACATCCTTTATTAAAAATAATTCACAAAGGTTTCCACTGAATCTCTGGCAAAATGTTCTCTTTTCATTATTTGTTCTCAAAGAATGCCAGTCTCTTTTGCCCTTCTTTTTCACTATTTAATTTTTAACTAGTTTCTTTTTCATGTGATTAAAAAAACATAATAAATATGACATCAAACAAATAATTCAAAGCTAGCCAAGGATCTGTAATACAGCTCCACATCTCTATTAGAAAAGAATGTATATTTGCTTTTAATAAAGAAAGGCAAGACAATCCATTACGGACTGAGACCACATCTAAGCCTCTGCTTTCTTCTCTTTTCCCCAGACTCCATTTGAACAATTAGAGTGGTTTATGCTTGTGTATATGCCAGTGGATATTAAAAATGCAAACTGATGAAAAAATAAAACTACCACCATTACCATGTTCAAATCCTCCATTCATTTGCAAATCAATTTATCTGCCTACAGCTCTGTCCCAGTCTTTAAATAACCCTCCTCAGCAGACTGCTCCACCTCCAGCCCAATAATCCAGAGCAAACCCACTTGGTTAAGGATGTTTAAGCATCAACAGCTAGGATGTTCTCTTCCTAGGGGTAAAAGGAAAAGGGGTAAAATAACCAAAACTGTATCAGGAGGACAGTTCTCCTCACTTCTACACAACTTACTGCCTTTAACAGCCTGAGCACTCTCTGGTGGTTTTCCTTGCTGCTTCAGTTAATCACAAAACAGAGGTGCTCAGTCAAACGCTGCTTCCCAGCACACTTAGCATGATTATCCTCTGCCTCATTTTTCTTCTCACAGGCTGCATATGATTCACATGAAATATACAGAATAAATGGGACCTCTTTATACGTATCTGAGGGTGCCCCTCCTGATCATTTACTGCAAAACTGCTTTTGCAGCGTTGGTGCAGTTAAGAAAACCAGGGCCATTTATCAGAAGTGGCTCAAAAGCAATCTACCCAGCATCGTGCACCAACAAACAAACAGGAAAACAACAACAACAACAAAAAAAATCCAGCAAAAAATCCCCTTAAAACCAGTATATCCAAACATGGCTACTTAGCTTTTAGCTCCCCATCTGCAAATCTAATTTCCAAGATGCAAAAGTGGGCTGTGTGTTACAGCTGTTGAGCCCACACAAGTCTCTGTGCAGTCAATGGGAATCAGTATCTTTGAAAATCAGGGCCCTGAATAATGGATTTATCTTCAAATGTTCATTTATATCACACATGGATCCTTCACTAGTCAGGTGCCTGTAATAAAGTACATGCAAATTTCCTAAGCATCATTTGCTTCAATTAATCCAGCCCTCCCAACCCCTTCCACCCAAAAATAATAATTAAAAAAAAAAAGTAGAAGAAAAGGTCCCGAGGCTCACAGTGTTGCTCACCAGTAACAGTGGTCTGTAGATGCACCAACAATGCTGCTAAGATAAAACCCAAACAAACTGAAAAAACAACACAGGTCTTAAGAGAGCCTGGAAAAGTTATTTTAAGCATTGCCACAGATACATGTTTTCAGATATGAATGTTCTCCATGAATTTACCAGTATGGTCTGGTCCCACTAAGACTCTGGATAAATGCAATATTGTCACAGTGGAAGGCAGTAATGGAAAAAAAAAAAAAAATTAAAAAAAAAAAATTTCCTAGAACAATTTCTTACACTTATGCTGGGGAAATTACAAAAACAACAACAAAAAAACCCGACCTAACCTGCTCCATTTCAAATTCACAGAACATCTAAATGTGCTAAAACCATTCACTTTGATATTTATAGCTTCTATAAGATATATTCCCTTTTTACAGGGGATTTTTAATGCCACAGTTGTTAGAGCTAAAACAAACTGGCCTTGCATAAAGCAAACCCAGTGTCAAACTACAATGATATGCCTTAAAAAGGTCAGCAAATTTACAGAGGAAAATAGCTTGTCCAGATCCTGTCACCTGCAGCATCAAGAAGGCAACACTTTAATCAAGCTCTATTTTGTTTTATTTGAACAATCATTATCAAGTAATTGCTCTGGAATCATATGCATCCTTTAAAATGAATCTAGATAGTATCCTTTCTCCTGATTCCAAGGTAACTTTCTGGCTTTAATTATAAGTCAATTAATATTAAGTAATTCGACTGATTAATTTTAATTAAACCTGCTGAAAATTGATTTTCCTTCTGCAAGTGAAGACGAGGCTCTAGTGCGACCGTCAGGAAAAGAGGAACGGGGAGGGGAGGGGGGGTGAGAAAACCCGGTACTTAACACCCGAGCAAGAAGATGTCTGAAGAAGAAGAAGGAGGAGGGAGGGGAAAAAAAAAAAAAGATGNCCGAGCTGGTATCATAACGTGCTCCTGGCCAGGTAATCCCTTCAGTGCTTAAAGAATTTCAACTGCCACATTGCAAGAACTGCCAGTTAATCAAGGGTTTCATGGCACTTCAAACTGAAGACAATCAATGCATTTTTTGTTTCTTCCTTTATGCAAGACTTCATCTGTGGAGACTTCATATAAAAGAGACTGCAGGTGCTCCGGCATTTCAATATAGCAGTTATTTTTTTGTTTCACAAGTTATTGTTCCCAGCAAAAGTAAGTAATGAATGACTGAAAAGTGTAGAAAACAAACGTGATTCTCTTTCCTGTTCCACACAGCACAGCAGGTGTTTGATTCAAACAGAGGAGTTCTTTAATCGGGGTGTAGCATCCTTGAGAAATACGGAAAGGACTGAAATTTTAAGACCTAGGTTTACAGCCTGATGGTTTCTTGTGAAACTTCCTGAAGTAAACCTGCCTCTAAAACAGCAGCACAAAGCAATATTCCATGGATCTGAAGTGCTATCCAAATCATGGGGATCTATAACATTAATGAAAGCAGCCTTGGAGTAGGTAAATATGCAAAATATTCTGTTATATATACTTGGCTCATGTAACTAACTTAGATCTGGCCTTCAGCAACTAAATTCAGATTTAAAAAACCACCTCCACATTCCTTTTGGCACTTTAAAACAAATACGAATCAATATCAATTTTGTAATCAAGTAAGACAAATTGTACTGGCTTTCTTTTGAGCTTTCAAATCTGTTTATGCCTGTACATACTTATATACACACACATACACAGATAAATGGATGCTTCATATTCCCTCACCACTGGGTCTACCTCATTGAAACTATTGCTTTGGGCATGAGGATTTTCAGAGACTAAACTCTCATTGGTTCAGCTAGGTACAGCTGCTGCATGCTATGGTCTGTTTGCCTCTTCACTGTGCTAATACTAACATACTAAAAACTGAACAGCAAAAGACAGAATTGGCAGAAACTAAATCTCTGCAGGACACTGGAAGGAAGCTTGACAGCAATGGTGGTGCTGAGCTTCTGCTTGAAGGAGAGCAAGCCCTTAGAAAACCCACCACAACCATATGAGCAGATCAGTTCTTGTTCTGACTGCCTCAGCAAGGGACCCCAACACATGATGGTAGGACCAGGAAGCTCTTCTCCAGATCATGGATCTGGAGGGTCTTTCCCCAGTTTGGGGCACAATAAGACATTATTGCTACCTCCAGTCTCTCCTGCCTCTTGGAAACTTGTTAACTCCTAAAACAGTGATAATCCTGCAGTTTTTTTCACCTTTTTGCACTTACAGTTAATGATATGGGAAAATATTTTGTGATATTTCAGAGTTCTGGCTGCTGTTGAGAGNAAAAAAAAAAAAAAAAAGTGTTCTCCCATCCCAGCCTTCATGTTTTTTAGGGTCACGGTAGAGAATGAAAGTTGACAGCTCGAGGTATGGGGGGAGAAAGGAAGGCCAGATCAGAAGGGAAAAGGAAAATAGTCCTCTGAATTCTGAAAGGCCTATTCATTCTTTAAGAGGAGCCACAATTGCACACTAAAAGATTATAAGCATCCTGAGTTAAGCCTCTTGCAGAGAGCTCATTAACATCTCCTGTTATTTTAGGAGAGACTTCCCTTCACGAGGTGTTAAAAATCTCTATTTTGTTGGGTTAACATCCACCCAGTTTTAAAATATTGACACTAATCAAGCGTAGCACACCCACTCACATTTCCAAGCACAGAGCCCCAGGCAAGGTCTGAAGGTGCCCCATAATTTTTTAAGCTTTTACAACCCTCACCTGAGAGCACATCCCAGTGGAACCAAGGCCAGTCCCAGCCACACTGGGCTGTTTACATCTCTTGGTCCCCCCGAGGAGCTGTATCTAGGTGTCCATGGCAGGAATGACAGGCCACAGCAGCAGTTTATCCTGTGACATTCTTGTGTACTGGAGTAACTGTGCCCTGGGCATATTTTCCACCTGGTATGTATCAATAATTATTATAGCCTATGATAAATTTTCTGGAATCCTTCAGTACTCTGCAATTTAACTCTTTTGCTGCCACCAAAAGCAAATGGCTTTCAGATATGGGAAGAAAAGGCAGAGTATACTCTTTGCTAACAGAACAATCCTGCACATGTTCTTACAAGGGAACCCCACAGGGGAAAAAAACTTTTAAAACTAGAAAGAAAATCAGCATATGAATATCAACCACTTGCCACCAGCCACAGATCAACTGACAGCCTAAAACCTCTCTCTGAAGAGGCCAATACCAGCTGAGCTCTTCTGCCATTCTTCATCTGCATAAAACTCTAGAGTAGTTTTAACTTTGGGGGTTATCTTCAAACTAGTCTGGAGGATGGCTCTAGTTAATATTTAGTTCAACTGAGTCTTGACAGAGATGTGTGCTTTGTATTTATTAAAATAAGGAAAGAAAGAGAGGTAAATTTTCATGGACTGAAAAACCATGGAGAAGTTCAAGCCCAGCACCGTGCAATATTCTCAAATTCAACTCTGCTCCATTTTTTCCATTTTAAGAACATGAAGCCCTTCATACAACCTTTACCTAAGCACCTATCTTCTTAAAAGAACAAAACATGCACTCGAAACCTAAAAAGAAGAAAATAGTTACTAACTAGCAATCAAAACTAAAATACATACTGGAGGTACCTAAAGTGTGCACCTGAAGCATTAATAGTAAGAAAGCTTTTTGTGTGACTCAAGTTGCACGAGGTATTGAAAATCCAACTTAAGAAAGCAATATATTTTTCTTTCAAGTTACGTTTTATCAGACTGTATTTCTCATGAAAAAAAGATTAACCTTTCTAATAGGTAGAAAACGTGGAATTGTTTGCATATGTAAGCTGCTAAATATTCATAAATTTGCTTGTCTCAAGATATCTCATTAAATTTTTTCTTGCAAGTATCTTCATTAAGTATTTTCTTTGATTTCATGGAATGTACTTAAGATAACTCACCTCTGTCCATTCATATTCTTTAGATTGGCCCTGACTGTCAAATCCTTAATGAAATTATAATGCCTGTCTATAAGCTGCTTTAGTTAGCTGCCACTGCTTAGTTACTGCCATTCATTTGGTTTAACCTTGCCAAGAAGAGAGACACTTACAGAAACTGTCCCTCTCCACACAGCAACCATTAAAGCTCTTCACAAAGATACAGGGGACTGACAGTCCCTCAAGTCACCTCAAAACCTCACCATTACTGGCTTATCGTTTGCTTTCTTTAATATTGTGCTTTTATACTAAAACAACCACATTTACAAACACCACAGCTTTGCTTTGCTTGCACAGCAAAGAACTCACTCAGGCATGGTCAAACTTTTACATATCAAGAGTCAAGAAAGATAAGATGCATGCAGTCAAAGCATTGCAACTGAAACAGCAGTCACTCTTGTCCCCAAATGTCCTTCTCACCCTGGGTGACCTTACCACCCCCTCCTTTGCCACTCCTGATTTCAGTGGTCAGGGTCAGCTGTTTTCTTCCTCCCAGCCCGTGATGGGAATCACACATCTTGTCATCTGGTAAGATTTGTATTCTGACATCACACAGGTTGTCCTGGGTGACATTCGCTTTTTATCATCAGCACCTTGTGCTGGGATATTTAATTGGCTACATTGTATCTCTGCACTATAGATTTATTTTGCATTTTCGTTTAATTAACAGCCATGACCAACGTCCTGATAGATGGCAAAGCGTTCTGTGAAGTAGAATCCTACTGGATTAAAAGCTTTGCTGGAAGGTTTCAAATGCCCATTCAGCCTATACTTATCAAAGGTGATTTTCTTTCAAGTATTGTTTCTAAACCACATTGCCTGGGGTCGTGGGGAGAGGAAACAAGCAGGACCTGAGAATGAAGACACAAAGCCTGTTCCTACAGACTCCCCCCTCTCTCAGTGCTGCCCCATCTTTTCTGGATGCTCAGACACCCACAGCCCACCCGTGGCTATTCCGAGACACAGAATTTCAGGTTCTTTCAGGTTCTTTTAAGGGACTGATATTGATAAAGAAAGCCATTGCCAGTGTTCTTACTGGAACTTAATCAGTAGATTACAACACATTACAACACTTGTGCTTGCCAGGGAGCTCTGAATTAATTATAAAATCCATTTCCTTGTTTATGTGGCTGTGAATACTTCTAGTTCCAGAAGAGTTTTATGACTTTGTTCTTTCCCAAAATTCAGTTGTTCTTTGAAGTCAGAATCTACCAGTACCTGGGTTTGGAATTACCAAACACAGAAAATTATGGGGCTTGATGTTTTTTTAAAAAAATTATGAAAATCATTTATACAAAGAGTTTTTTCTTTACACTATGGGAAAGTAAATAAATTTCTAGGGGGTTTTTTATTAAATTTGTTTAAACCCATAGTTGAAAAGACTACATACTCTATACTATTGATGACATACTGAATTTTGAAGTACACAGGGATGTTTCTTGTGGCAGCTGTTGCTCTGGTTTAGTATTAAATGCACTTTATACTTTTAGAACCAGAAAGCAAATGACAGGGAACCATGGGCCAGCTTTATCTCTGATGTAACAAAATGGAAGTAAGAGGAACCCCATCAGAGAATTTTGATTGCTCCTTAATACCTAACCTCAGCAGAAAAATGAACATATAAGCTGGATTGTTAGCATTAGCAAGTAAAAACAGTAAGTTGTTTTCTGCATGCATTTACTGAGGAATAGTTTTTATTGTTTCACCAGCCAGTTTCCATTAGGAAAGAAAGCTCCAACTACCCCAAATGAACACTTGCTGAAATCTTGACAGTCAGTACTGATAAAGCATTTTAGGTCCTTATTTAAATCAATGAGTAATAAGATGATTGTGAAATATATCATGATTTTAATAGCAGCTTTTCTTGGCATCTGTTTGCCTCCAGTTACAATTGCTCTGATAACCTGGTGACTGATATAATTAGCCTGGCTGTCACAATGGCTACTGGCCAAAAGTGCCAAGGATGTTTATTAAAATTGCTTTCCAGATGCACCAAATAACATGATCCATTAATTGAAACACACACAGTCTCATTCCTGAGAACTCAACGTGATGTGATTTTTAAAAAATAACCCACCAAAGAGCCCCCAACAAAAACCCCAAACAAAACACTTCCAACCTGATTTGGATGAGCTGCATGTGAATGAGAATGGAGTGGACTGGGGTTTGGGAACTGGGCTGGGAGCAGGACCCACTTCTTGCTTCACCAGCAACCGGGTGGAGACCTCGAGCAACCTACTACATCTTTCCTATGGCCAACTCCCACCTAATCCATCCGGATTTGTCCACCACTAGGGCAGACCCAATCTTCCTGTCCCAAGGAGGAAGGAGAGGCTGGGAGTTCCCAAAGAGAGGAGGAGAAGGGAGGTGGAGAGGCAGTGTTGGAGCCAGAGGCAGAGTCTCTGCCAGCCCCAGCTGTTTGGCACCGCCGGGCGCTGCCATTCGCAGGTGCAGCCTCGGGGCCGCCTTGCTCCGGGGCATTCCCAGACCTCTGAAAGAGGGGGAAGAGCTGTGTGGGACAAACTGGTGCTGCCAAGGGGTCGATGGGATGTGCTTATGGAATTCTGCTACAATAAGCACGAGAAAATAACGAAGTGACAGAAAAGCACTTGGTGAAAGCAAGGTTCCTGTGTTCTGCAGGCATTAATCAGCCACAATAGGGATGGGAAATCCAGGAGATAGGATCAATGTAAAAATACCATTGTACAAGCAGCAATACATTCACCTGCTTATCTGAGTCTGTTTTAAAGCTTATGATGTCTGCAAATCTGATTGACTGTGCAAACACAAACCACACAATACAGACATGCACAGACAAAGCAAGGAGTACAGAAATTGTCAAGAATTTCCAAAGCAGAGACACCTAAAGACATCCTAAGCTGAGGGGCCTGAAGAGATGTCATCTTTAACAGGTGATGGCAGGGCATTAGTCCCCTTGGACACAAGATTACTTTAAAGAAAGTAAATTGAAGACAGATCAAATCAATTACTGTAGTATAGCCAAGCTCATTAATATTACTCCTGTAAAATCTAGTTGTTCTAGTGATTTAATAGCTGAGTAAGAAAATCAAAATTTTTCATTCTAGCTGTGTAATGGGGGCATGTTAGATGACATGTATTTACAGCTCTGGCTGCACACAGAAACATGCTGGTACCAGATCTACAGTACCTGGCTGTCATGTCCCACTGGAGACACAAACAGCACTACTATTCTGTGTAAAACACCTGCAGATACCTCTGTCTGCTATGACAGAAAAATACAACCTCAGGAAGCCTTAGCTGGTATCCTTGTAGTCAGACAAGGTGGGAAAGAGAAAATTAAAAGAGAAAGATATGGCAATGGAGAAAATGAAGTAACCTAGGAGCTTCTTACTTAACTGATGTCATAACCCAGGAGGGTATATCAGCCTTTGGATGCTGTGGTCATGTACAGCATGCACTCCTCATGGGCTCTGAAATCTCAGTTGCCATTTATAGAAGACCTGCTAGAATCTGAAAGTTAAATCTATACAAATATTTCCTAATACTTATCTGGGGCTAAACTGAGTCCCACCACCCAGAAAGACAAGACTTTCAATTTTAATTTTCAAATTTCTAGGAGGTCTTGGTTTCAGAACACCTTTTTTCTTTTTTTTTTTTTTTTCTTTTTACACATCTGGCATTTGCAGAACTTAATGAACAACATCACCAGCATCCAGAATAGGCATAATACACCTTAATCTCTTTCTGTGTAGCAGACTTCGACCTTCCCTTGCCACAGAAAGTGAGTGCACTAGTTCTCAACAAATACTTTCTCCATCAAGACAAAGGGATTCATTCATTTTGTAGCTCTCAGACCTTTCACTTTTTTTCCTATTGCAGAGGCACAGAACAAATTTCCTATTACTTTAAATAATGATGTTATAAAAAAATTGCTGGCAAATATTATTCCAGGCTGAGAAAATTATGCAGATAGTTGAGGAAAAAAAAGAAAAAAAATCAGTCAAACCCATCTGTGGTCTGCACATCAGCCAGGAGAGGGTGCAGTCAGTGTGGCTGCATTTCCTAGATGCCTGAGCAGGCTACAGCTTCTGCTTGTTTCAAGAAGTGAGCAAATACAATAAGGCATCTAACGTTACATTATGGGTGCAGTTCTTTACAAAATAATATGTTCAAAGTGCAGGGCATCTGTTTTTCTAAGCTTCTCGTTTTCTTTATCCACAACTGTTCTCAGTGTTTGTAATAATGCAGGGCTTGTGTGGCACATACACAATCCAGAGGCTGCACCAAAGACTTGCAAGCTCACACAGTTTACAATTGCAAATGTAATGGACATGTCTGAAAGATATTTTCATAACCACAAGATTAAAAATGGTGCATTTCCTTTCACTAGGGAACTTGATTTCTATTATATTTTCAAGCTTTAACGAGGCATCAGTCAGACAAAGTTCCACTGCAATAGACAAAAATTGTATTTCTCTTACACTGGGAATATTTGCATTTCAAGATGACATAAATTAAAGAGAGGTTAAGAAACGGTTGCTTCAAAGGGGACGTTGCAGCAGCCCCTGTTAAAGGGGGAATTATCTCCCAGCAGTATTTGCCTCCTTCCACAGCCACTTGCGGGTTAACTGTCCTGGGTGGTGGGATTGTGGTGGGCACTGCTGCTGTGCTGGCAGTTCTGCAGCACTTGGCAGCCTGTTTTTTGTGAAAGTTTTGCAGTAAGGTTGGCACAGGTGTGAGGCTGTACCTGCAGAAGCATTTGACCACACCTGCAGTCCAGGGTTTGACATCTGTAATTCTGCTTAACTTGCTGTGCCTGGTCTACCCCAGCTGTCTTGGTGTCAGGGAGAGCCAAATGATCACTGGGATTTAGGTGGGATTTGGACTGTGGGAACCCAAGCCCAGTGCTTCAAGCACTCTGTTAGATCCAGATCAGCAACCACAGAATGAATGAATGTACAAAGCTGTGCCTGGCCATGCTGAATGGTAGAGGTGAGCAGTTATCAAAGGCTGAACATGATGCAGGAATCACAAGATACACAGCATGAAAGGGTTTGTGACAGCTGAAAAGGAAGACTTCTATGCAAGGCAGAGACAAAATTTGAGTCTAAAATGAAGGATATATTTTTCTTTTTGAGGAACTATTTGTTGAACAAGAGACCAAAACCAATGGTGCTTCTCTCATTAGCAGAGTCTAAATAAATGACAACCTCTTTCAGAGTTATCTCAGGTTTGACTGTGGGTTCCATTTAAAAGACAAGATAAAGCACCTTGCATTACCATACCTATCTGACAAGATGACATCTCACAGTGGTTTGGTAAAATATGATGGCAGGTCTTACAAGTCAATAATCTGTGCTGAGTAGGTGTAAAATCAGTGTTGCCCACTTCTATCCTAGAGATCTATCAGTGATGGAAACAACTGGCAACATCTCAAATGAAATGTCTCAAATCTCAGTACAGTCCCTGCAGCCATCTAGTTCATCAAAGTATGAAACAGGCTGAGGAGAGCTCATGTTCAATGATGCTCTGAGGGAAAATGACTGTCTGGCATCAGCACTGGAAGAAGGATACGCCTGACTGATGATTTAGGATTGTTTTTTGAAAATACTGAGTAAATTGAGTAATTGGAACCAATCATGGAATATAACGTGCAACACAGCATCCCTCTACCCTGCAGTCTCCCTTCTGGGAAATCTGGACTGGTGGTGAGTACATTTATCATGAAAATAATGACCCCAAACAGACTCCTTGAAGCTGAAGGTTTTGTTTTTTATAAGAGGAATCTGGGGAACTAATTAGGAGGAAATAGCTCCTCAATGTCCTGAGTGAACTCCCGCCGAGTAAATAAACAATTTACTGACTCACACAACTACACATATCCAAAGATAGGCATCTTTATGACATGAATTTTTTGCAAATATGGAACATAGAAAGCACACAGAGGCAATGTTAGATAATGAAAAAAAGGTTACATTATATATAACAATCCATAACTCGTCATGATTATTTCCATTTTTATCTTTGAATTAGGGAAACTAACTAAGATACACCAAAGAGGTGTAAAAAAAGTACTGTACCTTATTAAAAAAAAAAAAAAGTTAAAAGATGGGGCTACTTTCTGCATGTTTTTATAGCCCTTAGCCTCACTACCACGTGTTCTATTCATTTCTTTGGAGACCAGATTATGCAGGAGTTTTGGGTTTTTGCTGGCTGTCAGGCCACAGATGCTCCAGAATCATCTTTGAAAACGTTTGGTTTCGCAAATACTGAATCTTTTAGACCTTCTCCCTACAGCAGAAGGCTGCTCAACAAAGGAATGAAGTCATGAGAATGGAAAACAGCAGCAGTGCATGTATTCCAAAGCTATAGACAGCCAGGAGTAATGTAGGGTACCAAAAGGAGGTATGAGAAGAAGTAAGGGCAGGACATTAATATTTAGACTGAGCATCAGCAGATATGTCCTGTCAGTGTGATGTGTGGAATTATCCTAAGGGAGGTAACTAAAGCTCCTTGCTGACAACCATTGCTTTTCAACATTTCAAGTTGGCAGCTCCACATCTCTACCAAACATTCTCATCAGCCCTTTCATTTTATGGTAAACACCAGAAAAAAAAGTACAGCAGTGATAGGCTCATGTGAAAGAGCTTTGTGTTGTGAGATGCTGAAATGGAGCCCTTGATCTGGATGGAAGAAGCAGGATTCACTTAAAATTTTATTAAAACCCCAGCATCCTGGAATCATCCTAATTGTCTTGTTATGACTTCCCTTAGGGTCTTAAACAGCTCAGAAACAGAATATTTGGAAGAAGCCATAAGAAAGTACTTTGAAGAAAACTTAGCAGCAGGATGCAAAGCTAAATCACTTGTTGTTTTCATTGGTGAATACCTGCAGTTACAGTCCCATTCTCTTAAGACTCTGAGGATATTTTTTGTGACCAATGGAGAGAGAAAGAAACAATACAGACTGAACACACTGGAGACATATTAAGCAACTCATACATTCACTCACATAGAGTTTCCTTCCTTAATGGGTCAGTTCCCTCGTGCTTCTAACATGCTCTCTGTAAAAAGGCTTGTCAAGACAAATTGTCTTCCAAGTAAAAGAGGAAATTCCTTCATATCATTTGATAATCAGCATTTCCTAGAGAAACATATTAAATTCCATCCACCTGCTCAACTCCCTCCCATTCCATCTAATTCCTTTCTTCTTCTCCCCCTGACAACCCAAGACATTCTCTCTACTTCGGTCCATACTGTTCAGCCTGGCATAAGTTGTAGAATCTATTGTATAGTTTGCATTTTACACTTTGCTTGTGAAAGCAGCATCAAAAGAGTTTCATCCTGGGCATCTCTGTCCCTGACAATTTAGCAATTGCTCTTCTCACTACTACATAAACGTGGTTAAAACTTGACATGAACATCTTCACAGAATCTTCTTAGACCCCCACAGTCTACACACTTATGAATAACAATTAAAAACCCATATTACATCATTTACATCTGGTGCTTCATGCATTTATTAAAAAAAAATAAAAATGTGTAACTCAAATGCACATAAATATGGATTTGCTCATTAGCAATGCTCCTTTTGTAACTAGTGTTGGAGCTCCTGAGGGAATAAAATACTTAATCCTAAGCATTTATGAGGGGCAGATTCTCAGTTGTGCTGTCTCAGCTTTGTGAAAACAACACCCTCATTTGATATGTAGTGGTCAACCCACTAAATAAGTACTGTAAAAACAAGAAGCAAATGTGATGCACAGGTATCTTTAAATTATTCTGCTAGTGAACTATACCTGACTGAGATTTTAGCCTCTTCTTTTCCTCACAGTTCAACTATAAAACTGCAACTAGCATGTGCAGAAGCAAAAAAGTGATTATGACTTTTTGGTCACTTCTCAGAAAAAAAGGCTCCCAAAACAGCAATCCTTTTTCTTTAATTTAAGCATAATTTCATGCCTGTATACACAGAAAATAATTCAAGACAGCACAAAATGTGCATTGGAAAGGCTTCCTAAGACACCTGTGCATACATACATTAATATACATAACAGTGCATATTAATATGTTTGTATTTGCAGTCATATATTCACAGGTGACTTGAAAAAGTCTTTGCAATAACATCTTCATTGAAGATTATTCAATATTTTAGTTACTTATTTTAGGGGGAATTATTTCCTGCAATGCTTAAAGGATCACCTTATTCAGAACTTCTGTTGCTATTTACCCATACAACACCATTACTACTTGAAACACCAAGACTGTGTTGATTTTTTTTTGTTGGTTTTTCCACAGAACAGATTGCAATGATTATAACTATCTACAGAAACTCTCTATAAAATATGAGTGACATAACTATGCCCTAGGGAGCAATAGTTAAATAATAATATACATACATAATGTCATAATTATATTGATTTATACAGATGTGATATTACCTAGACTATATGAGAAAGAAAAAAAAAATTGAGAGCTGTTAATAAAAGGACAAACTAGTCATATAAATTATGCAATCAAGAAAAAAAAATTAAACCAATGTTAAGGGACATGGATACATTACTCCCAATCTCACATCTGTGTTCTGAAACAAACCTGAAGCAAGTAATTTATATTATAAAGAGCAAACTAGCTCCTAGATTAAACTTCTCGCTACTCACAGCAGGTTTGAGGCCAGAATTAAAAAAAAAACAAAACAAAACAAAAAAGCAACAACAACAACAAGATTTCTCTAAAAAAAGGCTTATGTTCCCCCAAACCCATCAGTTTTTATTATTTCTTTAGTGAACTATGGGCCATTAGCAGTGAATGGTGGGTTCAAGAAATGCATGAATTTCACTCTTTCTGCAGGAGGATCCAAACTCCTGTACTATGAGTAGCTATACATAAATGTTTCTATATCTGTAATTAAATTCTTGGGGACATAAAAGCCCACATAAAATCAGGTTTAAGGCATTCTGACCAGAATGTTGATTGTTGTGCAGTCAGCACATGTTTCTCAAACAGTTTTTGAACTTAAGTAAAATTGTGGCTAGAGGACAGCTGGAGGTCTATGGCTCCTACTGAAAAGAAGGCATCTATTAAGATAAGAACAGCTTTTGTATTTTATTTTTTCCTGTTAAAAATCCAGTTCATATTTCCATTGAATCGTAGCCCAAACGTCTATCAGCTCTGTAGTGATGGAATGACCTAACTGAAAACACATTTTTGCTCAAATTATGCCCCAATGTCTTTACTGATGCCTTAACCCATCCACAGCACAGCTCTTTAAAGATAACATTTGGTTTGAAAGGACAGGAAATGAAAACATTAAGGGAGCAATAATGAAAGATATAAACCCTTACTCTCCTTCAGATTTAATATTTGAATATTCCAATTGAATAAGGCATGCAAAATGGCATGTAGACAGAAGGATGGTAAACTCAGAGGAAGAAGTTAAAAGTAGGATTTCCCTGCATCCCTCTTTATGGAAAAGTAAATAATTTAGAACCTGTGTACCAAAATTGCACCTCAGTTTCTGCTGTATGTTATTTGTGCATAAGACACAGCTTTATATATTTTATCAGTTTCTTAAATAGACTTAATTATGCAACAGACCAAAAATAAGAGATCAGCTTCATCTGATTCTGAAAGCCAGACTTAATACAATAAAAACTAATGCAGGTTGAAACAGGCAGATAGAATGAAACTTATCAGCTAAATAATACAATGAACAAATACACAGAAAGAACCAAAGTAATCTTTGGTCACTATGAGTTAATGCATAGGTGCTCAAGATGTCCAAATATAGAATGGAACACACTAGCCCACAAAACCCCTCATAAATCTAAGGTAGAAAGGGCAATAAATGGCTGCTGCTGGCAGCATAATGCTAGGATTGATCTACATTAACTGCTAAAACCAGAGAATGCATCAAGAAGGGGAGAACCTCTGATGTGAACAGGAAGACAGACACAAAATGACTGCTACACTTTATGACAGGAATCTGAAAAATGTTGCACGGTGTCTGGATTCAACAGTGACTTCAAAAGGCCGGCGAAGTGACCCTGTCACAGCATCCCCAAGCACTGAGGTCTCACATGTCTGGCCAGTGAAGATGCCCCATTGGCTGCATCAAGTTTGGTGGTTGGGCTAAAGAAGCCCACGTGTCGCCAGCCAACCAGGAAATCAAATCAAGAGAAAATAAATATTTCCTTTCTTCTGGTTCTAAATCCACCCAACAAGGCAGCCCAGGTGATGACCGAGTCACATAAAGGCACAGAACTGCTTCACAGCAGCTTCCACTCAGCACCTGAAGGACTTTATTTTAATAACTTAACAAGTGCAAAAGACAACTGATATTCTCCTTTGAAAGCTGTCGTGTACAATTGACAGCTCAGATCATTCACAGGAGCCATCAGAAACTTCAGCCTCTGCTTCTCAACAGTTCATTTTTATTCTAGATAACAAAGTAAAATGGGTTGCTCGTTAGGCTCTCCTGCTGTCTTAAATCATGAAATAATTGTGTTGAAATTGATCTCAACCTTGTGTTGTGCTTCTCTAAATATCTGAGGACTATTCTAATGCAAAGCAAAGCAAAGCAACCTATGCTCCCAACTAAAAAGAACCGAGTATCAATAACAAGTTTTCTTTCCACTAGCAGCCAAAACATCATGACTCCTGGGCTGCTAATGTCTGCAAATTAAAACATCCAGCAGCATTTAAAAACTGTATATCAAGTGGATACTTGACAGAGATTCCCATCAAGTCCTCCTTGCTAGGTACAGCAAAAACCTTCAGAAGAAATTTCACTGGTCGTATATTTCTCAGGACTAGAGGGGCTTCATCTTGTGCCCTAATGTATTGCTTCAGTACATCATTTATATGCTTCTCCTCCAGCATCAGCCATCACTAATGGCTTCAGCCCTTTCCCATCTTTCAGGCAGCATCCATCAGAGCTGGCTCCTCTCAACATTTCTATCCCTTTTTGACCAAGGTACCGATTTCCATCTCAATTCATTATCATCAAAACGTGACAGCGACAGAGCTAGCTTTTGAAAAGCAAGATTAGATTCCTGAGAGCAGAACCCTGATCCTCATCTTTGGTTCCAGCGGGGAGCTGGGTGATGCTGCTGCCAGATGGCAGAGGTCCTCACCTTTCAGACTCTGTTTCTGGGGTAGGAAGCAGCTGCTCTGAAACTCCACCCGTGTAACTGGCTTGCAGTAACTTCTCCCTTTCAATCCAAAATGCAAGAAAACTTCATTTAATGCACTACATGTACAACACATCATTGCTTTGCTCTGGAGAAGTTCAAATGCCTTGCACTGCTAATAACACAGCTCTTTCCAGGAGAGGTAGAGAGGAGCTTACACTAAGTCTGCTTCTTATAGAGCATAGAGACCAGCAGATACCTTTCCAGGAGTGCTTTAGCATCTCTCCACAGAATGGCTTCCTAGGAACTGGCTGATTAAATTCTCTTTTTCCTCTTCTAAACCTTTCCCTTCCCCATGATGTCCACAACCTATTTTTGACTGGAATACCGTAACGTCCAATGGAGAGCTTCAGAAGTTCTCACTTCACCCTTGCTGATATTCTCAAAGGAGGACATAGATATTCTTCAGCGAGATTTGCCCAGGAAAATGTATTTTGCAATGCCAGAATCTGTCCTATGCAGCACCCCCAAGACTAATGCCACCATTCTGCTACAACTGACATGGTAAGGAAGAGCTGCTCATTATAAATCTGTGTCCTAATGAAAGATTAAAAGAAAAGGAACATTTATGTGGCACACACAATTCACAGCACATTTATATTGGCATTTTTTGAGAGATGAAAAGGTATATGGATGGACGGTGAGAAAGGAGAAGTGGAATAAAAAACTCACAGGATGTCTGCTCTCAGAGCAGACAAATTTCTGAAAGATTTTTAAAGGTCAAGGTTACTCCAGTTTACACTGAAAACTTCAGTCTTCTTCCCCCTCTTTCTTGATGATCTTAATGTATCATTGTCTTTTCTCATTTTGTTTCATTTTTAAGCCAGCTACTAACATTCCTAGGCTTTCTCTTACTATTTGAGAATTATGTACATTTAAGATATATTATTGTAACAATTACTCATCGTTTACTCCAGGTTTTAAATTAGTGTGACTGCTGACATGAAATATGAAGCAGAACACAGCAAAATGGTAATATTAATAACAGAAATAACAAGGAAGTTGTCTGTTTTAGGAGAACTTGCTGGTTTTTAGCAGGATTTAGTCAGAATGATAGGAAACCTCCTATAAGCAATGGAACTTTGATGTCTGCAGAACTTTATTTCCATATAATTGTTTTAATTCCATTCTCTCTGCCATTTTGAAGCTGTTATTGGCAGTAGTAAGCCAGATCAGTCAGTAATTGAAATCCTGTATTTTATCAATATTACCAGTATAACCCTGTATTTTACCAACCCTGAAAGGCCAACTTATTCATCAATCTCACCATGACTTCCCTGGGAATCTCATGGAAGAGAGTCTTGGCAGCTGACAATATGAGAGTATGTAGGAAAATAAATACAGTGAGCTTCTCAGACAAGGAATGGTATCACTGAACCCTCACAACACACAACATGCTTCTCCCAAATCGCACCATGGCATCTCTCATCTGGAAAGAAATTTTGCAGCAGGCAGGATGGCTCTGCTCTCAAATAACCCCAACTGTGTCAGGCAGTTTTCCACTTCTCTGGGAAAGGTGAAAGCAGCAGATACATCCCCACAAACCCATAAATGCAACGGGTCTGGCTGCTTGACCTTCAGACTTAAAAGATAGAGACCCTCCACATCAGGAATCACAGCCACCAAAAAATGCCATACAGCAGGGAACACTCTTCTCTAGGCTTCCAACTTTTCTTATTCTTTTTTTTATTTTTTTATTTTATTTTAACTATTGGAATAACTATTCACTGCTACTGAAAGAGGAGCAGGTTAACAACAAAATAAAACTCCCCCTCAGGTCAGAGTTACCGAAGCAGCAACTACTGGTGTCCTCAGCAAACTCAAATGCGGCTGCCAAAATTGTTACATATGTAGCAAGACCTGAAAGTAAATCCAAGTCTATGGTCTTAAAGAGTAAGTGTAATCACTATTTTATCTCTATTTAAGTGATACATGAGGACAGAAGGAATAATACTGTGTTCCTAGCTGCACAGATCTTTAACAGCAGCAGCGTTTAATGCAAACTTCCTATTAAGCCACTAAGAAAGTGACAAAAAAATGTAGCAAAGTAATTAAATAATGGTCAAGGCCTGAATTTTATTATAAGCTTTCCAAACCACAATAACTATGCCAAAAGACAGTCTGAATTCAGTATTGTTTGAAATTCTTTGGCACTCAGGATTCCTCAAGTCCTGTACTTTGATCTCCTCTTTATTACTCATCCACAAAACATCTAGCAATTTTTATTACAAGTCCCATCCATTACAGTATTAAACTTAAATTTAATATACACTGCAAGGTCACGATTCCATTGGTGATGAAAATCTATGTCTGCTACAGCCTGCTTCATTTAAGGCTTCAATCTCTTGACCTCCTGAAAAAAATGAGACTCACAGAAGGCAGGAAGAGAAGAGTTGGCATCATAAGGGAAAGTTTACTGTCTCCAAACCAGTGAACTGAATGCCAGGCTCTATTTATGAAGCCCTTCAGACATGACTGCTCTGGAAGAAAATCCCTCTGGTTATCTGATGTCAAAGTTGAAATTAGTCCTTTGGATCAAATAATGACAACAAAAAAATATTTAAACCGAGCTGCACCCGCACTGTAACTGCCTCTGGCTGCAGTAACTCTGCAGTCTTTAGAATCACTTCCATTTTACTCAATAAACTTTGTAGTCCTGCCTCAGCAAATGTAATAACTGGAATAATGCTATTTTTGCAGAAGGCAAATAGCACATTCTGGGCTGAATATATACTAAGAATGAGGGCAGAGTGACATAGCTCAACATGTGGTACTACCAAATTATAGAGGACCTTATGTTGTCAATACCTGGAAAAAAGTTAAATATATTTTAAAAACAAACAAATAAACAACTATCTGATTGTTTAAACGTTTTCACAGATTTATCTCTCTCCTCTTTGCATTACTATTTTCCTCCCACCCAGCTTAGTATTTTCTTTTTTAGCATGTGAAACTGAGCGATTGCTTCCTCCCAGAAGCA
Source organism: Florisuga fusca (assembly GCA_038090715.1). NCBI lineage: Eukaryota > Metazoa > Chordata > Aves > Apodiformes > Trochilidae > Florisuga > Florisuga fusca. The sequence goes on from JAAWXA010000032.1 coordinate 7,277,131, forward strand.
GTGGGATATTTTGAACTGTTTACATTTTAATTCTGGAACAAGAAGCCAGGATTTGTCAAATAAACAATGTAAGCCATGTTTTGCTGATGTATTGGGTTAATTAATACTAATTATACCACTCCTGTTATCTCACCAGCCTTGTCTCTTGCCACGTATTGTCCAGATAAGGACTTCAATGAGATAATGAATCTAGACCAGTTACATCACCCATCAGAAGGTAGAAAATTGCACAAAAACTGTCTAGTTATTGCCTAGCAACAGCATAGTATTGCCTTAGTATTCTGATTTGCCAAGGCAGCTCTCCTTCTGAGCAATAAGCCAAGATGAAGGAAATGCAATATGCTCTGGATGCAAAGGGCCATCATCCCAGCTCTGTCACCTGCAGTCAGAACAGGGTGACCACGTTTAACAGAAATCCTGAGGTTTTCTCTACTTATCTAGGTTGAATTCCTGATGAATTTGGAATGAAATGTGTGAGGACAAATAATCCTGATTTTCTAGGATGTGTTCCTTTCTTGTCTACACAGGGAGATGGCCTTTCTTTTTCTTTTTCTTTTTTTCTTTTTCTTTTTTTTTTCTTTTTTCACCCACAACTCTCCTAGTGGAGGTACTGGAGTGCTTTAATAGAAGGCTGATTCTTCCCAGTTTCTACCATGTCCAAAACTCACGAGATCAGCATCAGGTGTATCATCATTCTTAGTGACATCTTTACTGATATCAATCTAATTTCCCCCTCTTCACTATGAAGAATTAGTTTCAAACAGCCTTCTGCAACAAAACAGGCATTTATGGCTGGTTATCAGGAATAAAGTCTCCTAATCTGGCCTAATGAACTAAATTAGAATGGGTAAAAATAAATCCAGTCTTCAAGTAAGGATGCTGGGATTCGTAAACCATGCTGGGAAAGTAAGGACACTCCTCAGGAAAGCCCAGGAGTTGTTGGTTACATTGTTCTTGCTGTGATAACACTGGTAGAGGCTATTCCAGAAATTAAAAGAGTGTGTGCATAATAAGAGGTGGAAATCACACTTTATAAATGGAGACAAAAGAAAAGCATTTTCTAACACTGAAGGACTCTGTGTGACACTCCCATTGTTAGGGATGGGAGCTGAGCCAAGATGGTTATATTCAAAGAGAAGAGACAGCTTGGAACTGTTAAATGGAAATATTTTGTACTAAATGTGTAATTAAATTGTGGAACACTCTTCCATTGTAAAATACTGAGTCTAATAGCTTAGGAGGATGTAAAAAATACCTAGATATTAGAGACATAAAGACACATGCAATGTATAGTACCATATTACTCTAAAATTGAGCATTAGTCCATGTTGGTAGCACAGAAAAATAAATCTTCCTGTTCAGGTTATCAGTCTTCCTGCTCAAATGTTATCAACCACTGGGTAGATACTAGAACTCCTTCCTAGAAGTACATGTCCAAAACTGAGAAAGCAAAGAAGAAATTATTAGAAAGCTCATTTTCTGGCACTTCAGGTATGCAAAGTTGCACTTTCCTGTTAAAAAGCTGTGTTTTCCAAAGAAAGGAAAGGAAAGGAAAATAAGAAAAGCACATAACCAGTTATTTCACAGCTCATTGATGGAATCCTTGGTCTACTGAGAATGAAGTGATTAAATCATTGGCTATCTAAGCCATTACTGAGCAAAACCATATGACTTAAACCAAAGATGGTTTAAAGCTGAGATGGTAGGAAGGAGAAGACAGGCAAGTGATGAGAACTTAATATACTTTCTAGTCTACAGAAATAGGTGAGTGGGATAAAAATAGCAACCCCCCCCCCCCA